>PVKM010022791.1:8340-21682 GCA_004027735.1 Carollia perspicillata
GCAAGGACCTATATCCAAGACTGCTCTATCCAGCAAAGCTTTCATTTAGAATGGAAGGGCAGATAAAGAGCTTCTCAGATAAGTTCAAGTTCAAGGAGTTCATCATCACCAAGCCTTTATTATATGAAATGTTAAAGGGACTTATCTAAGAAAACAAAGATAAAAATATGTACAGAGAAAGGACAGCAAACTCAGTTATTAACATCCACACCAAAAACAAAGGCAGACTAAGCGGACACCTAAACAGGAGCGGAGCCACAGAAATGGAGGTCACGTGGAAGGTTAGCAACAGGGGAGTGGGAGGAGGATGTGGAGGAGAAGGTACAGTGAATAAGTAGCATAGACGGTGCGGAGAAAGTAGACAGGGAGAGGGCAAGAGTAGTGTGGGAAATGTAGAAGCTGAAGAACTTATGACACATGGACACGAACTAAAGGGGGGAGTGTGGGTGGGAGGAGGTGTGCAGGGTGGAGGGGAATGAAGGGGGGGGAATGGGGCAACTATAATGGCATAATCAATAAAATATTAAAAAATAAATAAATAAAATAAAAGACAATGGCAATAGAACAGCTTATTTAAACTTCTGATAATAAAACAATACAGAAGTGGAAACCCTTTGTGAGATTTTTTTATTTCTGTAAGAAGATCATTAATACTTTATACTTGTGTGACACTGCTAGGTTTATAGAATAAAATAAGCAAGAGAGCTCTATAATACACTTAAAATATGAAATACTGTACTATAATTTTTATAGGCACAAAGTTTCTTAAATTCCAAGTAAGACTATTCATTAGGACACCTTCAAGTAAGCCAGCTTACAAATAAGCAATACATTACAAATGGCTCGTATTTACTACATAGGTCTTAGGATAAACACATTTATACTTTGACTGAATGGTCACATGGATACTATAAAGATGGTGACTGTGTACCACTATTCGGTGCAATTTCTTCCCTTCCTTCATGATTTCTTCAGTCTTTTTTTCATTGGACAAAGAGTTTTCTAAAAACTTTGAATCTTCTAAGTACAGCTCATCTCCTGAAAAATAATATTTTAAGTCCACAAAGTGTTATTTTATAAAACATTCCCATATATTAGTAACATAATAATCAGTATGTTTTTAAATCTATTTCATGTGCTTAGAACTAAGATGGTTGTTAAATAACCCTAATTTTATCAATTTACCTCAATTTCTTGTGGTTTTAATACCCACACTCCCTAGGTCTCATTCTCCACTTAAGAATTTTCTCTGAACACATAAATATTTATGGCGGATATTTTTTCATCATAACTATAACTTTTATATAGTTCATGACTCTCTTTATCGTAGTCAATATTAATATGGGCCTTGATATCCATATATTTTGGTGTTTGTTTTTTTTTAAGATTTTATTTATTTATTTTTAGAGGGGAAGGGAAGGAGAGAGGGAGAGAAATATCAATGTATGGTTGCTTCTCGTGCATCCCCTGCTGGGAACTGGCCTGCAACCCAGGCATGTGCCCTGACTGGGAATCGAACCGCGATCCTTTGGCTCGCAGGCCAGCGCTCAATCCACTGAGCTACGCCAGCCAGGGCTATTTTGGTGTTTTAATGTGGACTGCTGTAGTAATTTTAAGATAAAATTAGAGAAATCATCATTTACACATCAGAATTGCTAAATTCTCCCACTGCGGGATGAGTAACAAATACTATCGCTGTGTGAGAACGGAGACAGGCAGCCACAGTAAGACAGCCACAAAGCCCCATGCTGAGCCACCACAAAAACTCTGTCCTGCCCATACCTAACAACTGACCACCAGCGAACACCCTGATTTAAATAAGCTGACAACTTAAAGTTCTCATAATTCAGAATTAAAATATAAAAATGTGAGATAATATGAAAGAACTTTGTCAATGTCTAGAAAACATACATAAATGTATAAGTGTATAAAGTAACTTATTCAGAACTTCTGGTTATAATAAATGCTATGATATTTTATAGACTTTGACCTTATTTAATCAATGCATTGTAATATGTAAAACAGACTGTAAATCATGTCTCTATGTTGGGCAATACCACCATACAGCCCAGTGAATTAAGTGTGAATACTAACAAAAGCATTGATGCTTTACTGATTTACCTGGTAAAAGCAAGATTAGCCCATCAGCAGTTATTAACGTGATTGGCATCCATCTCTCCACTCCTTGTAATATGTGATCCAAACAAAATTTGTACAAGTCAGACAGAGAGGCAAAGTTTTCAAGTCTTCTTATTTCATAGAACTGTGGGGGTGCCAACCAAATCTCTTTTGATAAGAAACTTCCAGTTGCCTCTGCCGGAGATGACCACTGTGGAAAACAAAAGTTTATTCCATAGACAATGTAAGATCTGAGATCAGTGCCTAAGAGTGAACTGAAGATACAAAGTTAATTCACTAATGTGTTTTGCTAGAGTCCCTGAGACAACATGAAAAGGTGTGGGGAAGAAAGCTGGGTTGATCTCCTTAAGACAGGGATGTCAAACTCATTTAGGTTGCCTTCAAAGGGCTGATTGTTCAGATGCGGACCCTGAGGACTAGTAAATACACCAGGATAGTGCATCAAGGATTGAGAGTCATTCAGCATAAAAGGCAGGAGATGCATAAAAGGCAGGAGATGCATACAAGGCAAAGTAGTTCCGGTCATTCCTGAAGGAAAGCAGCCTGAAGTGTAAACTCATGGCAGCAGACTGAGATTTAGTGTCCATTTGTTTCTCCCATAAATAAGGAACAATTTGGCTTAGGCCCTGAGGTTGTAGCAAAGCTCTATCAGGCCCTATGGGGCCTTTAACAACAAAAATGCGTGATGTATATGACGTGTTAAAATGGTGATAAAAACTCAGGAACAGTAGTTAAGGAGGGTCAAGAGGCATAACTCAGTCTACAATCCCAGGATTATAATCACAGCAGGGCATCAACCAGCCAGTGTTTGTCCATTTTTCTTAAGTGGCCTCAGTGCTATGACTTACCCTCCTTCCCCAGCCTTCCTTCCATACACATTTGGATAAAGAGAGCTGATTCAATGAATACAGAATAACTCTAAAAGATCTTTCTTTAACTGGTTTACTAAATATCCATTTACATTGGGGAAAACTGATTCCTACACCTAAACACAGGGAGTTTAAATTGATTTCTGCCTTGGATAATGATAGGCCGAAGGCCTATCATTTTACAAGCTTGTACGTGCTTGAACATCCCCTAAGAAACCTATTAAATCTTCAGTCTATCGGGCCCAACAATCCGCGTTTAACAAACACCCCACATTATCCTGAAGTTGGCGGCATTTTACAAACAAACCTGGGACTTCAAAGGACCACCCAATATTTAAGTTATTTACAAAGCATTCTGCTTTGTCAGTTCTATGTGAGCTCAGTGATAATAATCAACATGTAGGATTAAACAATAGGCATCCACCCACTTAATTCAATCTGTTCAAGCTAGTCCAGAGGATAGATTGAAAGAAGTTATGCCCTGGCTGGTGTGGCTCAGTGCTGGCCTGTCAACGGAAAAGTCACTGGTTCAATTTCTAGTCAGGGCACATGCCTAGGTTGCAGGTCAGGTCCCCAAATGGAGCCATGTTTATTGATGTTCCTCTCACACTTTCTCTCTCCCTTCCCCTCTCTCTAAAAATAAAATATTTAAAAAATAAAATAAGCTACCACTTATTGGTTACTTGTTACCAGTAAAGCACAGCTCAAACACTTTATGTAAAATGTTTCCAGTCTTTAGGTCAACCCTGCATACTATCATTTTATAGAAACTCTTGTCTAAAAATCTGGGCTTCAAACCTGGGGTGGGGAAGGGGACTGGCTCTAAATTCCACTCTGTTCCCAATAGTTTTTGGAACTTTAGCACTACTGACACTTTAGACCAGATAACTCTTTGTTCTGGGAGGTTGTCCCATGCACTCAAGGACATTTTAACAGCATACATGGGCTCTACTGAGTAGAAGCCAGCAGAAGTCCCTGAACTGTGACAACCAGAAATGTCTCCAGATGTTGAAAAACGTACCTGGGTGTGGGGTGGGCGAGTCTCCTTTTGAGAACCACTAGTCTTAATGAGGTTAAGAATTATTTATTGGAGCCTCCTCTCCCAGCCATAAGTGCTATATTATCTTCCCCCAGTACAATGTGAAAAATAGATAAGTGGTCAAAATCTATAAAACCACCATTCTGAACACTGAAAAATGCAGAATTGTAGTGTGTGAGAAAAGAAAAACAAATGAGGTGAACTCAATAAAGCTCTGACACAGGCCAGGTCAAGTGGAACAGAGAAGTATGACAGAAAGCTGAACAAACTGGCCAATTTACAGCCTGATGCAGAAGGTCATCTCCCTATAGACAACATATAGGCCTCAGCTCCAGGCCCAGAAAGGCAGCAAAAGCAGGTAGGTGAGCCAGGACAGCTGCAATGACTAACAACTCCCTGCCCTGGCACTGACCAACCAGTGAAGACCACAACCGTGAGATAGCACACCTAGAAAACTGACAAATATTCTGCTGAAAACATCCCAAAGACCTTCCCTAAGATTCCCACGTCAAGAGAGAGACAAACCCTCTAAACAATGGACCCAGTGGCCCTTTCTCTCTGGGGAGCACAGAGAACACAGGGAGCACACCAGCACCTTCTCCCATCCTTCTTCTTCCCCCATAGGCACTCATCTCCTAAACTCTAAGGGTCCCCATGAGACTTGCAATCAGGGGAGCAATGCACAAAGAGATACACCTCGGAGATATAGTCAATAAGTCAATGATGGGGACAACCATCATTGGGGACAACCAAAACTGAGTCCTAAAAATATACAAAAAATCCAAAAGAAGTCAGGAAAAGAAAAACAGTGCAAAGAATAGATGGGACAGATTAAAAAAACTAACAGTAAGGCGGTGGAATTGACTAATGGATAATGGATAATTGACTTTATGGATAATGGCATTAAATATAAGTAATCCAAAGATTCCAATTAAAAGGGATAAATTGTCATATTGGATTAAAAAAATAAGACTATACGCTGCCTACAAGAAACACATTTTAACTTTAAAGGCACAGATAGGTTAAAAGTAAAGATGGAGGCAGCTCCAGAGAGGCAGTAGCATCACTCCCCGGCCCTGAGGGCATGCAAACAGCAGGCGAGGCGGAGCCAGTGCGCTGCGCAGTCCCTAGGACTGCCAGTGCAGGCCGCGCCTTTGTTGAGGGAAAGGCATTACTGAGCACGCCCGACTCCCAGGTGGGGCCCGGACTAGAGAGCAAGCAAAGGCGGCTACAGGGGCGAAGAGTGTAAGGCACCTCAAGGGGAACACGCCGATCTGTTGAGTGAAGCCCAATGCCAGCTCCAAGCTGCGCCGGCGCTTGGAGCCGGCAAGGCGGACTACAGTCTGAGATCTATGAGGCTGCAGCTGGGGACGTAGTGGCAGTAGCACCTTCGCCTGCTGTCCTGGACCCCGCAGAGCTGATTTCGGAACCAGCGAGGGCCACCACCTGCAGCACACAAACGACCGGGTGATGCCTGAAGAGGTAGGCTGGGAATGAAATCCTTCTGATCATCTGAGGGCAAGCACAATTTTCCTGAACAAATCTCAAACAAATGTACGAGAAAAGAGGAAGAACAACTATGTAAGCCATGTATCTCCAGGGCACCTTACTAAAAAATATAGCTCATGTTCAACAATATTTCCAGACAACAGTCTGCCAACCTAATCTCAGAACCACAACACAGAGTGTGACCTTAGTGGTATATTACCACATAAAGAACAGAGGTCCTTTGATATTTTTGATGAGAGATCAAATCCCACTCACATGAGAAACGGTTCCAGAGGAATAAAGTAAGCATGACCCTGAACACAAATTTATTTAATGGATTTGTTCGTACTCTTTTCAGTGCCACACAGCTAACAGCTGAGTGTGCAATAGTAACTTTGGTTTACTTAGAAAGGCTTTTAACTTATGCTAAGATCGACATTTGTCACATTAACTGGAAAAGAATTATTTTGGGAGCCGTTGTTCTTGCTTCCGAGGTTTGGGACAATTAGGCTGTATGAAATGTGGACTGCTAGAAGCACCTCAAGGACATGAATGAGATGAAAAGGCACTTTTTGGAGCTACTCCAGTTTAATATTAATGTTTCTGCCAGTCCTTATGCCAAATGCTACTTTGACCATCGCTCCTTAGCACATGACAACCTGCCTTTTTGTTTTGCTCCTCCTAGCAAAGAAAGAGCACAGAACCTAGCAGCCATTTCCAGACTGTGTGAAGACAAAGACCTGTGCAGAGCTACTGTGAGAAAGTCTCTAAAAAGGGGGGTGTGGAGGATTAAAAGATGGGAAAAGATATATTATACAATTCTTAATCAAATGAAAGGCAAAGTGAAAGGCTATATTAGTATCAGACAGAGTAAGCTTCAGATTTCAGGTAAGGAGTATTACCAGGAATAAAGAATGCTATTTCATAATAAAGGGTCAATCCATCAGGGTTTACCAGTCCTAGATGTCTATTCAGCACTTTACAAGGGAACTCTGAAATACATGAAGCAAAACCTGATAGAACTGAAAAAAGACAAACCCACAATTACTCATTGAAGATTTAAGCATTCCTTTCTCAGTACAGTATTCGATGGAACAAAATGGAAAACCTGAAAGACATTATCAAGGAATCTAACCTGTCATTTTTATAAACACTCCCTCAAAACATGGCAGAGTATTCTTTTTAGTGCAAAGAGTACAGTTCACCAAAAGGACCATATATGTGGCCATAAAACAAGACTCAATAAACTTTTAAAAAATTTTAAAGTTAACCCCTTTAAGAAAAAAAAAAGGGTTTTATTTATTTACTTTTAGAGAGAGGGGAGGGGAGGAAGGAAAAGAAGGAGAGTAACACAGATGTGAAAATCATCCATCGGTTGCTTCTGACACGCACGGCAACTGGGGACCTGCCCACAACCCAGGCATGTGCCCTGACCGGAATCGAACCAGGGACCTTTTCGCTTTGCGGGAGGACGCCCAACCAACTGAGCCACATAGGTCAGGGCTAAATTCAGAAAGATTAAATCACGTAAAGTATGTTCTCTGAGAACACAACTGTCCTGGAGGTGAAATGACAATGTATATAAAGTGCTTAGGAGGGGGCCTGGAGCCTAGTAGGCGGTCTGCTCTGTTCTTGGGATCTCCGGAGCGGCTCCGCTAGGGGAGCCATGTGGAGAGGAAGAGTCAAGGCCTTGGGACAGTGAAGCCGTGGGAAACACTTCACCAGGAGGTCCTGGTTTGGGCCTGCCCGGTTGGGGGCCAGACTGCCTGGGTCCCATACCCTCTCAGTCACTTACTAGCTGTACCACCCTTATTCGGAGGTTCTGGGTGGGTCTTAGCCTCCGGCCGAGGTCCCCACTCCGCACCGTGAGAACACCCTACCTGGCAGTCCACCACCTCAGCCAAGTCTAGGTAGACCCGCGGCGGCTCACGCAGGCAGCAGAGGAAGAAGTACGTCTCGAAGCGGCGGCCGCCACGCTGCCTGAACGGTGTGAGCCAGGCACTCCAGTCATGCAGCGCCCAGATGTCCGGGATGCAGTCGAGGTGCTCACACAGGTGCAGGAATTGGCGCGGGTCGCGGCGGACACGGGCGCGCCAGGTGGCCAGACCCTCCGGCACCGGGAAGGCGCAGCCCGGCTCCCGCACCGCAGGCTGCGAGGCCCGCCTCCGCAGCAGCAGCACGCCCGCCTCCTCGAAGGTCTCTCGGATGGCGCAGATGCGGAAGGCTACGTCATCCGGCAGCGCAGCCCCGACCTCAACTGCGGAGTCTAGCCCCGCGGTGGGCAGCACCGGGAAGGTGGTGTGCAAGGGTGGCGCGAGGCCCAGGCCGAAACGCGGCAGTCCGTGGTGCGGCGCGAAGAGGCGAAGCCAGTCGGCGGAGTGATCTGCCGCGTCCAGTACGCCGCCCGGGAAGACGTGTGCCCCAGGCAAGAAGCCCTGCTGCCTGGAGCGCTGCAGCAGCAGCAGCCGGAAGCCCTCGGCTGGCTGGGGCAGCGAAGGAGCGGTGGGAATTGGGTGTGTCCAATCCACCGCTAACAGCACGGTGGCCGCCCTCCGCCAGTTGCTCGAGCCAGACCGCAGGTAGCCGCTCATGGCTTTTGGCCTCCAGGTTCTGGCGCGGCAGGTGCTCCAGCGCACAGGCCCTACCACCCCCAGTGCTTTCCTTGGTCTCGGGACAGAACCGCCCGTGTCTCGCTGAACTCCGGGCGCTCTGTGAATCCAGGCTGTTGGGCCTTCTGCTGTACCTGACTGGAAGGGGCGTGGCTTTGGACAAACTCCGCCTCCAGTGCCCTTGTTTGCTTCCAGGCCACTGTCACCAGACGAGGACTGTCACAACCGCCTCACTCAGTACTGGACCAAGAGCGGGAATACTTATGGCCGTACGTGACCTGCCCGGGTAAAAGTGCGAAGCAGAACTAGGCCTTTGTTGACCGAAGGATGTGTTTCCTTTGGGCGGGGTTGGGGATGTCCAAGGGGCAGGTATCGAGCTTTGCAGGCTCATGTGAACACACCAATGAGAAACTGATGGATCAGCCAGATGCCAAATCATAAATTTTCCACTGCACAGCCTGAGTGTGAAAGGTCCTCTTTGAATCCATGCTCCCCAAGGTAATCTCCCCAAAGTAACCTTGACCTCTAGGCCAAGGGAGGATGTGCCCTGGGAGGGTCTACCAACTTTCACCCACCTTGAATCTGCAGAATCCACAGCTGGGGAGACTCCTCTCTGAACTGCTTCCCTGCAGCTCTCTGCTCTGGGAATCATTTCAGAATCATAGAGTCTGGGTGGCATCCCGGAACCTATACTTTTAACAATCCCCTACACCCCAAGGGTCCTAGTACTATGAGCCAGGGGAAGCTGTAACAGGTCACAGTGACATGATGAAATTCAAATCTTCAAAGGTCACCCAGACGCCAGTGTAGTGTGACTCAGTTAAATGGGTCTGAACTGGATGCCCATGGAATGTGCTAGGCAAGAAATAATGAGAGCCAAAACTAGGAGAGTGGCTGTGGAGAGAGGGTTAGGTAGGGAGAAGGGATTGATTTATTAGAGTATTTAGGAGATAGACTTGATGTAAGGTAGTAATTGGTTGAACATGCACAGCGAGGGAGAGGAAGGCTCTAGCTTAGGGGACTGAAGTAACAGTCCTTCAACCCTAGGAGTAATAACAGTAATATTTACGAAGCACTTACTGTGTGTGAGGCAGTAGGAACTTTGTAAGGATTAGCTGTATAATCCACAAAACTCTGTAAGGTGAAAATAGCTGTTGCCATCTCACAAATGAGAAATCATTCACAGAGGGGTTAAGTATCTTAAGAAAGTACACACTCTTCACTGTAAAGCAACACCATGGTTTTGAAGGTATCAATGTTTATTTCTATATCAGCTGGTTTCCCCAAAGGCCGGTCACCCCCGAGTGAGACAGCCAAGTCCTGGAGTATATAGCAAAGTGATATACTTGTTACAGAACAGACCCCAGGGTAGGGGCAAACGATATACTATTACCTAATGGACCTCCCCTTGTGCTCTGGGTCCCCCACCCGCATACTAGGTTCGCCTTGCCCGCTGCCAGGGAAAGATATCTCTCAATGCCAGAGATTGGTGAAAAGGAAAGGAATTATTTATTCAAAGAGATGTATAAACTTCTTCATTAAAATACTAAAGTAATTTAGAACACCCACAAATGCACGCAGTCCCTCCTTCTCCCTCTGTCTCTGGGGTACTGTACCTCAGGAAAAGAAGTAGAAGTCCATGGCTCAGGTAGCTCCTGCTTCCCAGCACCATCAGCTGTGTCACCACCATGATCTCCGGTTAATCCAAAACCATGTGGCACCTTCTCATGGTCCACCAGCAAGAGTCTTTGCATCCCTTTTCTTCCCAGAAGGTCTCTCCTGCTTCCTAAGCCATGTGGCAAAAGAGCACCCCAAAGCTGCAAGGTCCAAACTCACAAAAGCCACATGGTCCTCTAAAATCCTGCATGGCTGCTGCACCTGGGTTTAAATCCCAGCACCAGTCTTCCTCTGCAGCCCCATTTCCAACTCCTCCCACAATCAGTTACACCTGCCAGCATTCCCGTATTCTTCCAGCTCTACTGGGCTGCCATAATAAATCTGGGCAAGTGTGGCCCTGTGGCATGAAGCCAATCATCTGCAAGCTCTCACACAGGTGATATAACCAGAGGGAGTTGCCTCCCAGTTACATCATGGGTTGAAATCACTCCTATATCCCTGGCTCAAAGCAAGGCCACAGCTATTTAACATATCCATGAAACCAGTTAAAAGTTATAGATACGTTAAATGACCATGCCAGAGGTTAGCTGCAAAACTGCTACTATGCAAAACAGCTCTCAATGGCTCTGCCCCATGTGTCCCATCCACAGCTCAGACTTGTGGGGGTGAGGGTATTCTATATATATATTTTCTAATATTTCTTGGACACCCTGAGTTCTGGACCCCATTACAAATCCTTATTTGGGGCCCCCCTTGGCTGCACCCTGTTACATACTTTGGTTAGATCTTCAACAGTGCAGAACAGTCTCCAGAAGCAGTTGATTTCTGCTTCTGCTGTTTCATTTTTGGTATACAGAAATGACTTTGATTTCTGGATATTGCCCCAGTATCTAGCTGTTTTGCCAAATTCATTTATTAGGTTGAACAGTTTTTTGGTGGAGTCTATAGGATTTTCTAGGTACACTATCATGTCATCTCCAAACAATGACAGTTTTGTTTCCTCCCTTGTGATTTGGATGCCTTTTATTTCCTTTTCTTGTCTGATCAGTGTGGCTAAAACTTCCCATACTATGTTGAGTAGAAGTGGTAAAAGTGGACAACCTTACCTTGTTCCTGATCTTAGTGGAAAAGCTTTTCGTTTTGCCCATTGAGTATGATGTTGGCTGTAGGTCTCTCATATATGGGCTTTATTATGTTGAGGAATGCTCCCTCTATTCCCATTTATCATAAATGGGTGCTGTACCTTACAAATGCTTTTTCCACATCTATTGATATGATCATGACTTTTTTTGTCTTTGCTTTTGTTTATGTAGTGTATTACATTTAGTGATTTGCAAATGTTGAACCATCCTTGCATCCCTGGGATGAATCCCACTTGGTCATGGTCTATGATCTTTTTAATGAATTGTTGGATGTGGTTTGCCAATATTCTGTTGAGGATTTTAGTGTCTGTGTTCATCAGCGATATTGGCCTGAAGATTTCTTTCTTTGTTGTGTCTTTATCTGGTTTTGGGATTAGGATGATGTTGCCTTCATAAAAAGAGTTTGGGAGTGTTCCATCATTTTGACTTTTTTGGAATAGTCTGTGAAGAATAGGGGTAGGCTCTTCCTTAAATGCTTTGTAGAATTCTCCTGTGAAACCATCTGGTCCGGGGCTTTTGTGTGTCGGGAGTTTTTTGATTACTGCTTCAATTTTATCTGCTGTTATTGGTCTGTTCAGGCTTTCTGCTTCTTCTTCGCTGAGTTTTGGAAGATTGTATTTTTCTAGAAATTTGTCCATTTCACCTAGGTTTTCAAATTTCTTGGCATACAGTTCTTCATAGTAATTTCTTACAATCCTTTGTATTTCTGTGGTGTCAGTTGTAATCTCTCCTCTTTCATTTCTGATTGTGTTTATTTGGGTCCCCTCTCTTTTTTTCTTGATGAGCCAGCTTAAAGGCTTGTCAATTTTGTTTATCCTTTCAAAGAACCAGCCTGGATTCATTGATCCTTCAAATTATGCTTTTAGTCTCTATGTCATTTAATTCTGCTCTGATCTTGGTTATTTCCTTCCTTCTACTTGCTCTGGGCTGTCTTTGCTGTTGTTCTTCGAGTTCTTGTAGGCATAGGTTAGGTCGTTTGTTTGAAATGTTTCTATCTTTTTTATGTAGGCCTGTATTGCTATGAACTTCCCTCTCAGTACTGCTTTCGCTGTGTCCCATAAGTTTTCGGTTGTTGGGAGTTCATTTTTGTTTGTTTCCAAAAACTTTTTTATTTCTTCCCTAACCTCATTCTTATTCATTGTTTAATAGCATGCTATTCTTTCTCCATGATTTTGAGTGTTTGGGGTTTTTTCCTTTGGGGTTGGTTTCTAGTTTCAGGCCTTTGTGGTTGGAGAAAATGCTTGGTATGATTTCAATTTTCTTGAATTTGTTGAGGCTTGTTTCATGTCCTATCATGTGGTCTATCTTTGAAAATGTCCCATGTGCATTTGAAAATTTATTTAGCCTCTTTGGGATGAAGGGCTCTCTCTGTATATATATCAGTTAAGTCCCTTTCATCTAGGGCATTGGTCAATGCCACAATATCTTTGTTGATTTTTGTTTGGAAGATCTGTCCATTTTTGACAGTGGGATGCTAAAATCCCCTACTATAATTGTGTTGCTATCAATATCTTTCTTGAAGTCCTCTAAGATTTTCTTTATGTATTTGGTGCTCCTATGTTGGGTGCATATATATTTACAATGTTTATGTCTTCTTGGTGGATTCTTCCCTTGAGTATTATGAAGTGACCTCCTGGGTCTCTGTTTATGGGCCCTTTTTTTGAAGTCTATTTTGTGTGATATGAGTATTGCTACTCCGGCTTTTTTTCCCTGTTCGTTTGCTCGGGAAATTTGTTTCCAGCCGTGCACTTTCAGTCTGTGTAGGTCTTTTGTCCTCAGGTGAGTTTCTTGTAGGCAGCATGTGTGTGGATCATGCTTTCTTGTCCATTCAGCTATTCTATGTCTTTTGATTGGAGCATTTAATCCATTTATGTTTAAGGTTATTATTGATAGGTACTTATTCATTGCCTTTTTCGTTCCTCTTTCTCTCCTTTCCTTCCTTTCCTTAAAGCAGTCCTTTTAACATCTCTTGCAGAGCTGGTTTGGTGGATGCATATTCTTTTAGACTTCTTTTGTCTGGGATGCTCCTTATTTGGCCTTCTATCTTGATTGAGAGCATTGCTGGGTAAAGTAGTCTTGGTTGCAGGCCTCTGTTTCTCATGACTTGGAATATTTCTTGCCATTCTCTTCTGGCTTGGAGCATTTTCATTGAGAAGTCAACTGCTAACCTTATTGGTGCTCCCTTGTATGTTACTTCCTATTTCTCCCTGCTGCCTTTAAGATTCTCTATTTGTCTTGGAATTTTGCCATTTTAATTATGATGTGTCTTGAAGTGGGCCTCGTTGGGTTCCTCTTGATTGGAACTCTGTGTTTACTGGATTTGTGTGACTTTTTCTCTCATCAAATTAGGGAAGTTTTCCATCATTACTTTTTCAAATAGGTTTTCTATGCCTTGCTCTTCTTCTCCTTCTGGTATCCCTATTAAATGGATATTATTAC
>PVKM010022792.1:0-21610 GCA_004027735.1 Carollia perspicillata
GTGTTGTGGATCGTGTTTCCCTGTCACTGCTGACAACAAGGCAGGGTCTGATCACTCTCCTGGTGCTGGACCAGCCCCATGGTCTGCCCTTGAGAGCCACGTGCGCCACTGACACCTACGCGGCATGGCCTTCACAGATCATGCACAGGGCCTGGTGCCCGAGCTCTCCATCCCTCGCTGGCTTGGCCTCACTGAGTCCTAGGCACAGTCGAGTTCTGTCCAGGACCACACAGCACTTGTTCCCAGGCAGCCCATCGGCCCAAGGCCAGTGGGATGCAGCTGTACTGGCCGCAGGGCACTGGCAGCAGCAGGAAGCAGTGGTCTAGGCGAAGTCCCTTGGGCTGCCGTCAGGGTACTAGGTATTGGTCTTCTTGTGCGGGGGTCGCCTCTGGGACAGTGTGCTAGAGAGGGAAGGCGAGTTTACAGGGTTTTGGAAAGTTCTTCAGAGCCAACCAGTGCTACTCTGTGTCAAGAAGTACCCAGGAGGTTGGAGGAAAAGGACAGAGCCAAGTACATGCAGCCGGCAGGTGCAGACAAGTGCAATTAGCACGACAGAGGTTGGCCGGGGACACGGGGAACAGCACCTCTTGGCTGCCAGGAGCCCCAGGGCCCGGTGCGTCTCTACTGCTGCCCTCAGCCTTCTGGCCCCGTGGCCCCTACTCCCCAGTCCCTCCCAGCTCACAGGAGCCCTTCTCCCGACTGCACTCTGGGGCTGGGCAAAGCTCCTGAGCGGCTCTCGTGGCACAGCTACCCAATCACCCCAGTAGTGGCCCCATCAGTGATGCACTGTCCCCTCTGTGAGCACATGCTGGTCAGTACCTACTCACGTGACCTATGGGTCACCCGGCTGCAGAGCGAGCCCTCCTGGAGGTCACCCCGGCTGCCCCATGTGCTTGCCACAGGGGGTCAGACCTGGGTTCGTGCTGTGACGCAGCATTGTCAGAACTCCAATCGCAGACGTGGGCCTTCTGTCCTGCCAGCCCCCTTCCGCACGGGTGTGACGGTGCCCGTGCAGCCCTGTGCAGCCCCCAGTGATGGCGCAAGTCTCTGCCCAGCATTGGCAGAGCTGAACACCAGGTGCCGAGAGCAGCAGCAGAGGAAGGCTGACTCTTCCCAGGAGCGATGATGCTGTCTGGGAGAGCGGGATGCTGATGCTCAAAGCCCAAGCTCCCTGGCAGCACGTCGGTGACACAGGATACAGGGCAAAATCACAGGACATCAGGGCCATGGGCTCTGGGTTGTTTGGGAGCTGACTGCTAGCAGTGGGGCAAAGGTTTCGGGGGCAGCTCTGCGGTCTGCCTGTGGCCCTCTGTCTGGCCCCACGGGGAGGCAGCCCAGGGTGGCCCCGCCTCAGGGCACAGCAGCCGACCCAGGACTCTGGTCGAGAGGCTCTCTGGGGCCTGCGGGAGCCTCAGTCAGGCCCCGTGACCAGCAGTCAGGCCCGGGCTTCCATCTCCTGCTGCTTCGGGGTCGCTGAGGGTCCAGGCGAGGATGAGGGCTCCAAGGGGGCTTGAGGTCTCATTGGCCCTGTCCTGTGCTTCCTCTCCAGGTCGTCCACATGCACAAGCCGCACTTCATGGCCCTGCACTGCCAGGAGTTCGGGGGGAAGAACTACGAGGCCTCCATGTCACACGTGGACAAGTTTGTCAAGTAAGTCCAGGGCCGAGTGCCGTGCTCTGGCTTTCCATGGAAACTTGGGTGCAGCCTCACCTGGCAAATCGTGGGTGAGCTGCAGCGTTCCAAAGAGAAAAGGTGTGACCCACGTGGGCCACAGCGTACCTCCTGGGGACACTGCAGGTGACAGCACCTCCTAGGAGGGGGACAGCAGAAAGAGAGTGATGCCTTGGGCTCAGAGACTTCAGCCCTGGGTCCCAGGTGGGGGGGTCCCCATCTGTGTGTGCCAGAGGTCACACCTCGTGTGGTCTGATGGCTTCCAGCCTGCTGCTGCTGAGGATGGACAGAGAGATGAACAGAAAGGACTGGTTTCATCTAGCAGCTGGCAGCTGTGTTTGTCACAGCGAGAGGGGGACAGATCTGCGTCTTTGGGAAGGGGGACTTTGTTGTTTGGGAGGAAGGAGCCAGAGGCTGTCGTGCCCATGCCCAAGCCCCGTGGCTCCGCAAGGAAGCAGGAGCTCCAGGGCTTGGCATGGACCTGGAAGTGGACACGTGGGCTGTGGGCAGAGCAAGTCAGAGGGACAGGCTCTCAGTCCATGAGTTTCCGCACTGAAAGGCTGTGTTGCCTCTGGCTGCCAGTCCCCTCTGGCTGCCAGTGCTGGCGGCGGCCTGAGCACCTTCCTCTATTCTGTTCTGTCTCTGGCCCAGGTGCCCTCCTTGCCTTCATGCATCACTATGTCCACCCCCATGTCCCTATAATGTGGCATTGCCTGCCTGCCCCCCGTCCCCAGACTCTGGGCATAGTGACTATTCGCCCCGCAGAGTGTGGGGAGGTAATGCTTCCTGACTTCTGGGGCTGGTCACCCCAGGCCTCCATGCAGTGGAGCGCTGGGGCAGGTGCAGGGCTATGGGAGGGTCCGGATCTGTGGACTTGCACCCTCTTGGCCTGCTGCTCAGCCCGGGTGCCTCCAGCCACTGGCACCAGACTCAGGCCTCCTGTTGGGGTCCTCGGCATCCATCCATGTTTCCAGTTGTTGAATTGCGGGGAAATTTGTTAAAGGGCAGATTTTTTAAAAACTGCCAAGTTTTCCCTAAACTATAATTTTAGGGAATTCCAATCATTCCAAATGTTTTCTTAACACCCGACAGACTCATACTGAAGTGACCGTGGACGAGCAGAGGGTCAAGCCCGGCTGCAGGAACGGTGACTACTCAGGCTTACTCCGCCTGCAAGGAGCCTCCTGGGGAGGTGGGGAGCCAGGGCGGCGGTGTGGCCTCAATCCTAGTGAGTGCAGCCCATGCACTCCCCCAGGCTGGTGCGGGAGCACTTCACCGAGTCACCTGCCAGGAAGCACTGAATTGCATCCTGCTTGCCCTGACAGCTCTCTGTCTGCTCCCAAGGGCGGGGCGCAGGGACTGGGAGCTCGAAACATAGCCAAGAAGCTCCACAGAGCTGGGGTGGGCAGGGAGTTCTTTTAAAAAAGGTGCAGACGAGGCTTACAAAAGAAAGATTGATACATTTCACCATGTTCCAGTTTAAAACTTTATTCGTCAGGAGGCTCTCTAAACAAAGTAAGACTGTGGTCATGTGTGGGGAAAGAGAGCTGCAACACACCGTCCTGAAACAACACAGTACTGAAAGTCGTACTCGGTATGTGCAGTCTTCTGTGTGTCAGGAAGAAAAACAGCCGTCCGGGGCCCTAGGGCCTTTCACAGCACAGGGAGTGCAGAGGAGCCACAGGCGTCAGTTCATCCACGGGCTCCAGTGACCCAGTCATAGTGGCACCTTTTGTGCCGCAGTCCTGTCCTCCTGTCCTGTCCTGCGGGCAGAAGTTTGCACACAACATGCATCTGAGTGGCCTTGCTTTAAACAGCCAGCACTGCTCATGCTCCCCGGTCCACCTGCACTCCGTGGGGCTCCAGGTCTGCACCTGGTACCACCTTCCTTCAGCCGGGGCACCTCTCTGCCGCTTTAGCTCGAGACCCCATGAGTTCTCTCTGCTTCTGTTTTCTGAGAGACAGCCTTTGCCTCCCTGTTTAGATGATGTTTTTGTTGCAGACAGAACCCCAGCCTCTCGGTGTTCGTCCAGCCCTGTGAGGCTGCCAGCCCGTGTCTCAGCCTCGAGCTGGTCTGAGCGAGCGGAGCCTCACGCCCACCTCCGTCCCCGCACGTCTTCTCCCTGCCCTGGGACCCTGTCCTTGTGTCTGGTTCGCAGCCGCTTGGCTGTCATGCTGAGTCTGATCTTCTCCGCGTTTATGCGGCTTCGGGCTCTTGGAACTTTTTCAAGCTCTACGTTTAGTTTGAATCAAACTTGGGGAAAGTGTGTCCATTATTTCTTTAAATGTCACTCCTCTTGTCCTGCCCTCCCTTGGTCCTCAGACCTGTTTGTGGGCACACAGGCGCTTTGGCTCTCGGTCTACGGCCATCTGCTATGTGGGCAGCCTCTGGGGCTGTGCTTTCCACTCCAGGGTCTCTCCTTCCATAGGTTTCCGTCTCTTCTTCTTCGGTCCCGCCAGTGAAGTTATTTCTGAAACTGCACTTTCCAGCTCTGGAAGTTTCTTTGGTGGTTTTCACATTCATGTCTGTCTGCGTGCTCACGGTTTCCTTCAAGTCCGTGACCGCGTCCAGGGAAGCTGCCTCGAAGCTTTTCAGTGAGTCCTGCCGCCTGTGCTCTTCGTAGGTCTCCTTCTGTTGGCACCTTTTCTGTAGCTCATGGGCCCTATTTTGCTGCTTCTCCACAGGCCAGTGGTTTCTGAGGTGACCTGGGCAGGAGTGTTCTGTGCCCACTGTGTCCGAGGCTCGTTTCCCTCTGCAGAGACTTGGGGCTTTGCTCTTGCCCAGAGTCAGGGCCTGAGGATCCGCTGGGTGCTTTCCAGGTCGTCCTCTCCCTTCCCTGCCCCACGAGCTGGCTGTCACATGGCACCTTTTCCTCCTCCACCCCCCCGGCCATCTTGGAGCTGGGGGTGGGGGGCAGACCAGTGAGCAGGCAGGCCTCTTGCTTCCTGCCCCCCGCTCTGGTGCACGTGGAGGCCTGCAGGGTGCCGGCGGCTCCTGTGCCGGCCTCGTTTACAGAGATAACAGGGGGGTGCCTTCAATAGGCTTTCCTGGGTCTTAGCTCCTGCCACCCCTCCCTCTCTGCCTCCTTCCTCTCCCCTTTCTTCCCCTTCTCTTTGCCTTGCCCCCGCTTCCCACCCTGGTTGGTGGTGTTTCCAGAGTGATGTCACACGTGCTGTCCCAGCCATCATCCGGGTGAGGTGTCTGTGTAACTTGTGACTGAGAGACTCTTTTCCTTCCAGAGAGCTGCTGTCGAGTGACGCAATGAAGGAGTATAACCGGGCGCGCGTCTACCTGGACGAGAACTACAGGTCCCAGGAGCACTTCACGGTGAGTTCCTGTGCCCTGAGGGAGCGCTGCCAAAGCGTCGTCTTCTTGTGCCCAGGAGACCCGCAGCCTGCCTCGCAGGCTCGCTCTGGGCCCAGCCAGGCCCTTGGTGCCTCAGACAGCCTCGGTGTGGGGGTCTCCCTCCACACAGCTGAGGGATGCCTTCCGAGGGGCTGGCCCCAGGGGAGAGAGACAGAGACTTCCATGGGGCTGGGAGAGTCTTGTCTCTCCTTTCCGAGAGTCCTTGATCTGGGTGGCAGGGGACACCTGGAAAGCAGTCCCAGCGAGGTGCACAGGTGTGGGGGAGGCTTCTTGGAGGAGCAGACATCGGCCAGGTTGTGAGTAGCTGGTCGCTGATCTGGAGGACAAACGTCCCAAGCACCCTGACTGTAGAGAGTCCTGGAGCTGCCGTGCGAGCTTAGCTTCTTTTGCTTTCTGCTCCCGCGGCACGTGCTACCTCACCATTGTGCCATCATGCCGCACGTACAGGCGCCTGATCGTAGGCCTCTTCCATGAGGCGGTGTCGGCAAGCGTGTCTCGTCCCTCAGCTTGCCCTGCACCTGGGAGCCCGGCCGGGAGCAGGCGCTATGTGCTGGCCGCTGTGGGTGTGGGCGCCGTGGGCCGGGTGTGGGGACGGGCATCCTGTGCACAGGGCAGCAGGAGCAGGGGTGCCCGCGTCCCCAGGCTGAGACAATAACTTTGTCCTTTGGGTTCAAGAGGCTTTTGTCAGTTTCTAGTCTTGAAATTTGGGGCTTTAGTGCCACTTAGGTGATGTCCTTCCATTGCTGAGACACTCACTGTCTCCAGAGTCATGTCTCTACCTTTAGCTGCACCTGCAGTGTCCCATGTCCCTGGTGTCTCCTTGGCAGTGCCTCCATTACACTCCCAGCTGGCCTTTCCTCAAAGCTGCTCAGATACACCGAGGCCGCAGGCCCACCATACCGGTTTCTCTAGCCCCGCAGGCACCCCCAAGGTCAGGATGCAGCCCCTGCCTTTCTCCCCTGCTTTTTACCTTCTCCTTCCTGGCTGCTTCCTTTAAGTAAACCCTCCCCTGGGCACACTTTCCTCTGCCCACTACAAGCAGGACTGCTCAGATGAAAACTGCAGCAGCTGGAGGAAAACACACTGGTCGGGGCTGACAGCAGGGTGGGGACTGCATAAGAAAAGACGGTGAGCTTGAGGATGTAGCAATAGACACTATTCAAAATAAAGCACACAGAGGGAAACAAGATGGAAGGGTCACAGGGTGTCACTGCCCTGCGATAGGCATCTGTGACAGACATGTGCCTGGGTTCCCGAGGGCAGGAGGAGGAGATGGACAGACGTGTGGAGAGATAATGCGTGAATCTTTGCAATCTTTGGCATACGGACCATAGAGCCAGTCATGGCGAGCTTCGAGCACAGTGCACTCGTCTGCCACGGCACACCTTGATCAGGTCGCCACTGGCCAGCTGTACAGAAGGCTCCCCTTCCACCGTCGTGCTCAAGGCATCGGTCTCTGCCCACTGTCTCCGCTTTCCCATTAACGTCACTGAGGCCCACGGCGGTCATTGGGCCCTTCGTTCTCCTGGAAACTGTCCTTGGGTCTTCACGGCCTCCATTACATGGAAGACACGTGTGTTTTAAAATACGAGGATGAAGACAATGTGCTTTGCAGACACAAGGTAAACAAAAGCAGGAGAGGCTGTGTTAATGCCGAAGTGGACTTCAGGTTAAGGAACGTCTCTAGGGGCGGAGGGTGTTTCGCAGGGGTTGTGGGCCAGCTGCTCAAGTGTGTGTGCACCCAGCATGGGGACTCACCCCCTTGCGAGCTGAGAGCTGAGAGGACACACGGACCTTGGTCCGGGCAGTGGCACTCTGGGTGATCGACACTGCATGTGGACAGAAAGACATCATGACCACTGTGACCTCATGACCTGTGGGACCCCAGTGAGAAGAGCAGCATGTGCAGCTGCAGAGGAGGGCGCAGCACCAGCAAGGTCAAGGACAAGAGGGGGACCAAACTGGGGGAGGGTGGCCATCAGCTCCCTCCACCCCAAAGAAATGTCCGTCACTTGGAGACTGGATAGTTCCGAGAAGACTTGGCCAGGACGAGGCTCGCTGCGGGGCTTTTCTGCGTGGGAGCCCGGCAGCCTGGTGCCAGGGCATGAGGCCATGTCCGGGACTAGTGCCCAGGCCCTTCCACCTGGCTGCCCCAACGCAAGCCATTCCCACGCCTGGACGGGACAGGCCTGTGTGTCCACACAGACCGTTCACCAGGACACACCGAGGTCTGGGCCATAAATAACCCTCAACATGTCTGAGAGACTGAGAGCATCCACGCTGTGTTCTCGGACCACAGAGGAGGAAGTTGGAAGTGAGCACAGAGGACAGTGAAAATTTCCGAACACATGGGGACAACTTGTCAAAAACCTAAGTCAAAGGGAAAGTCAAGGGAAATGAAAAATATCTACAATTACATAGAAAATGAACTAAAATCCTTCAAAACATATGAGATGCACCTTGGAGAAGAATGTTTAGCATTCACTGCTCACGCTGGAAAATCAGTGTGGAGCAAATTAGCCTGAAACTACTGGAGGGAGGAAATGGTGACACCACAGCGGGGATCGACACAGGAAGAGAGTGATGGAGAGGTCAGCCAGCCGGCTCCTGGGGAGGTCATCAGCCTGAGCCAGCATCCCTAGGGGAGTAGGGCAACGTATCTAGGACATGGACTGAGGCCGACAAGCCCTCAGACAGAGTCCAGGACTGGCCCCTGAGCTGGGGCATGCCGTGCTGAGAGTCCAGCGCTGCTTACTGCACGGCGCCACCTCTATCCTCCGTCAGAGGGCAGTGGCCAGGCCCCTCGAGTGCTCAGAGGCCTCAGAAACAGGGAGGGAGGGGCCCGACTCCTGTGCCCAGAAACTGCAGCTTCCTGGGGGCCCCTGCCTAGAGCTCCCCCACACTGCCACCTATGGAGGTGCCCCCCAAGCCTCATGTGCCGCTCTCCGGGGTCTGCCCATGTCTGGCAGTGCGCGCTCACACAGTGACTCCGTCTCTTCCAGCCAGAGCATCTGGTCGGTGGAGCACTGGAGGTGCGCCAGGGCCGACAGCTCTGTTTGGTCCCCTCGTCCCTTGAGATTTATCTCGAAATGTCATTTCTCCATTTGCAATGGAGAACAAAAGCCTGAAAAGCTAGCATTTCCATAATTCATCCATTTCACTGAGGAAATAACTGTTCTTGCCAACAGTTGTGTATCAGGATGGTCCTCAAAAATGATCCAATAGCAAAAATTGGAAGTAATTTGAAACACCCAGAATTTGAGGTTTTCACACAGTGGGACAGCTGTCCGAGGGAACCATCTGCCACAAGACAAGTTCTGTGACGCGGGGTTTTACAAAGGAGGTTTCCTCTGGGGCTCTCAGGGAGCGGGCAGCCCGTGCCCCGTGCCGCCGCCCCTGCAGGGTCTTGCTGCCTGGTGTGCGTCAAAGCATCGTACTTGGCGATCACATGGCCCCTGGTCTGTTCTTCAATGCAGAGGTTTTCAGACGTCAGGCCACTGGAACCACAGTGCACCCAGTTAGAGACGGCTTCTCACTGTGTCTTCCTCATAGACGCAGCAGGGGCACCTTCACTGGGGGCGTGGCCAGCTCTGCAACTGGGACCTGAGACGGGGCAGCGTGTGGGGCCACCCTGGGCAGACAGGCCTGGCACAGGCATGAGGCCCCTGAGGCTGTGTGTCCTGCTGTTCGAAGGATGGGACCGCTCTAGGATGGGGGGAAGGCTTGCCCATCCTCCAGGACGTGGGGCGTTGCTCGCACCCCTCTAGTCCAGCGGTGCCTATGGCCTGGCTTCCTCTCCAGGGTGGAGTCCATTGGGAAAGTGGGGACAGCTGCGTGTGGACGGTGAGATGGGGCCGGCTGTGGGGTAGCCGCAGCTGGCCCAGGGAGAAGAGCATGTTTGTTATCTACCTCCTGACCGAGAGGTGATGGTTCACGATGAAGTTCTGGTAGACCCTGTGTCTGTCTGTGATGCTGTCCCCTGCGTGCCCGTTCGTCACCCCTCAGAGTGTCATGTGTGGGACTGGTTCTGCCGGGACTGACTCTGGACATCCTGCGGAGGGGCCCTGCTCCCCTGGGGTCCAGGGCAGGGCTGAGCAGTACTGGCCAGCCGAGAAGCCACTCTTCTGCCCCAGCCTGGTGGCCTCGGGCTGTCAGAGGGAGGAAAATTTAATTTTTGCAAGATTAATGGTATTGGAGTGATATTTTTAGCTGAGTGTGGTTCAAATAATAGGCCATTAATTGAAAAAGGAAATTGAAATGAATTTATCTTGTACATAAATGCTGTCACGGGTATTAATAGGGATCAGAAAATAGTGGCCTGTTCCCAGAAAGATGTTGAACCTGATGTTGCACCTGGTGCATGGATGTGATGGGGGATTTGCCGCGGCTCAGGATCTTGGGCGGGGGGTTCTGGGCCAGAGGGTGGGCTTCAGGCCTGGGGAGTTATGTAGCCTGGAGGGGCTCTGGCTTGGAGGGAATTGGCCCTGGCGGGGCTTCAGGCCTGGAGGAGACCTATGCCTGGAAGTGCTTGGGCCCTGGGGATGCGGGGCGGGGGGTGGGGGGAGCGGCGGACAGAGGCCGCAAGGGGGACTGTGGGCAGGGAAGGACCCCAGAGAGGCAGGAGGCAGCAGATGTCCATCTTCACCAGCAGATGGCGTCAGAGCAGCATTTTTGTCCTGAGCTTTTGATATAGGAGGTGTTCAGCCAGCAGTTTGTAGACTTTAAAGTGATTACATTAAATTTTGTTTGCTCCTAAGAACTGTGCTCAGTGGCCATCTATGGAAGCAGGAGGCTTGTCTGGTCCACTTGGGGCTGAGAAGACAAGTAGCATCCCTGCCCCATGCCTCTGCTGCCTGTTGCCTGGCGGCGCTTTCCCCTGAAACCTGAGGGCTGGACACCTGTTCCTTGCCAGGAACTGCCAGTCTGGTGTGATGACACTGGCCCTGCAAGGCCAGGGCCCCATCCTGTTCTTGGGAGTTTGTTTAAATGACCATCACGGGTGGACTGAGGCCCCTGTGAGCTGGAAGGGAGCTCACGTGCTACATCCAGGGCCCCTAAGCACCCGCCCTTTTCTCTTGGCAGGACTCTGGTTTGTCTTCCCTCCTGAGTGAGGCCCCCGAGCAGCAGCTCCATGCGTCCCTGCTCTGCCCAAGCCTGGGGTCTTGCCAGCACGTGCTGGGAGTGCAGTGTCCTCGTCCAAGTCAGTAAGGGAGCGGGGTCCTTAGAGTGGGCCAGACGCAGGTGCCCTGGGCCTTCCTGCGAGGGTCCAGGGGCGGTGGTGCCCCTGTACCAGCTCAGCAGAGAGTGCCATCCTAGAGACAGAATTCAAGTTCGTTGGCGTGCAGATGTGTACAAGACCATGGATTACGCTGCAGGGGGGTCTGTGTCTGGGGCCCCCACAGGTGGAGACTGGGAAGACGAGTGGGTGCACTAGGGGACATGAGAGAAGGCAGGAGCAGGGGTGTTCTGGAAGCCGGGAGGCAGTGACCACGGGGCTGCACCCCTGTGGCATGGACTGCCTCCCAGGCCTCGCCCCCTGCCTGGGGCTTTGGCTGGGGAGGGGTTCAGGGGCCTGGAGAAGAGTGAGCTGATCCTGTAGGGGCTGTGCCGGTGCCCTGGGTGAGCATGCAGCAGGCTCCCTGGATGGCCTTCCCAGAGGGAGTGACCGCACCTGCTCCACAACCCAGAGTCAAATGCACTTGACCCTCCCCCAACCCCCATGTGTCTTTGCCGGCCCAAAGGGAACCAGAGGTTCCAGCCTCACCACCAGTAGGTGCTAAAACTCTGGTCTGTCCCATGGTAAATAAATATTAGGGGGGCTAGTGTCCGTGTGCCGGAGTCTGAGCAGGGCTGTGCCCCGCTGTTACTGGGGACCCCTGAGGTCCCGCTGTCCTTCCTGGGCACCGTGTGGTGGGGTACCAGGTGCCAAGAGCTCCCGCTCTAGGGACAGGACTGGTCGTTGTTGCAGACACTACCAAGCCAGGTGGGGGTCAGCAGCCACTGAGGGGCAGAGGCATCATGGTTGCTCATTTGTCCTTCCTGGGCTGCAAGCCCCACTGTCTGGGAGGAGGTGGCTGACACCTCCAGCATACCCTCTGTCCTGAGCCCCCTGCTTCTTCCTTCCTTGTTCCCCTCCTTTCCATCTCTGGGTCTGCCCTCCCCACCTGGCCCCCACCTCCTGCCAAGACTCTGGCCCCTTTTACTGAAGGGCTGTGCCTCTTTGTGTGTATGTCCTGTCTCCCCGGAGGACAGCGTCACCACCCCCATAAGTCATTGGACTTGGTGATCAAGTCCCTGGGGAACTGTGCTACAGGCATGCGACAGGACCCCAGGGCTACTGGAGAGATGATTTGTGCAAAATTGCTTGACAGAGACCTTCTTGGTTATAAGGATGGGCTCCAAGGCGGGATGGGAGTTCTCAGATGGTGCCAGCTTCCCAGGACCGGCAGCTCACATCCCTCATACCCTGTGGGTGCTGGCCCAGAGTACAAGGAGGAGATGGGGGACCCTGCCTAAAGGGTACTCAGGGCTGCCATGTGGCCTGGCCAGGTGAGTTAGGTGGATCCAGGGAGGAGGCTCCAGAGGGGACACCGAGCTCCCTAGGGCATCAGGGCCCCTGAGACTGCCTGGGTTACCTCGTCATCCACAGAGGCTCCAAAATGCTCTCCCAGAACCCCATGCCTCCTGGCATCTACCTGGCATCAGGCCCTTTGGAAAATGCCTCCCACCCAGAGTCTGCCAGGGCCTGCCTCCTGGGAAAAGAAGTCCCAGGAGGCCTCAGGTGGTCTCTCGTGTCACCGATGTTGCTCAGTGAGCTCCACCATACCATGGTGGCCCACAGGCCTTGATGCTGAGGAAGTCCTGCGTTGTCTCTAAGGCTTCCGACTGAGCAGAGGGAGGGGCACAGAGAGCGGAGGAGAGCCTGGGCGTCAGCAGGGGATGGCTTCCCCATACTTTGGCTTCAAAGACGGCCAATGAGGAAGAAAGTGCAAGTCTGTTTCCATGTAATTTCCTCCTCATCTCTTCTCACTGAGGGAGTAAAACATCTAGCTTGAGGTGGCCACCACTGTTCCCATTGGTCGTTTGTCTGACCTGTGAGGCCGCAGAAGGGAGTGGGCTGTATTTATGGGTGAATTTACAGGTTTCTGGGGACTGCTGAAGGTCCCAAGCAAGCACCTGCCAGGGGCTGCCCACCTGAGGCTGCCTTCCTCACCTGGTGAGCTGTGGGGAGGGGAAGAGGAGTCTCCCGGCAAGATGTGCAGGCTGTCATGGGGCCCCCAACATGCTGTATGAGAGGGGCCCCCTGAGGAGCAGGGCTGATGCCAGTGCCCCAGGGGAGGATGGTGTTGCCGCTCTGGGACTGCAGCAAGCGTGCTCATGCGTGGAGCCTGGAACCCGAGCTGGTTGCACACGGCAGGGTGGGGCTGCTGGGCACAGGAACCCACAGAGCCTCCTGAGCTCCCTGGTAGGGCAGTCGCTTGTCTCGGAGGGCAGGTGGCACCGCCAGTCTCCGGGAGGCATGGACATGGCCACCTACTGCTGCGGCCTTGTGCCTCCCTCGGCCATGTCTGCTGTGGGACTGGCCTGTTTGGCAACTTCGCCAGTCCTTGATCATTTCGCCATCGGCCTAGAAGTGTTTGCGCAGCAGATGGAACCGTGCACTGCAGTTTGTCAAACCAATGCAATGGCCCTTTGGGGCAGTGTGCGCAGGTTTGAACGGCTGGCCCTGGGCCGGTGCCTTCACAGCTGCAGTGTGAGGAGGGGCCTCTGGTGGAGCACAGCTAGGTTAGAGGGTGTGACAGCTCTCGAGCGAGAGGCAGCGGCCGCCGGCCGGCTGGGCACTCGGTACCTGGGAGGAGGAAGCGGGCCAGTGGAGTGGCTGCACACCTCCCTGGTGACCGAGGGTTGCAGTAACATGTGGCCATTCAGACTGCCCTCAGAGCTCTAGAAGCGGAGTTCCATCTGAGCAAAGGGGCCTAGAGCCGGAGATGTGTCAGGCCCTCATCACCCAGGAAGCGGCATCGCCCCAGGGGGCTGGGGAAGGCCTCTGGGCATCAATGCTTCCAGTGCCCCGGAGGTCCCAGGCTCTGTTCTCTGCCTCCCAGTGCCCCAGCCAACATCACTGCTTCCTCAGTCACATGGTCCCTGGAGAGAGGTGCACAGGCACCGAAGTTCAGCTGCCCCTGAAGCCCATGGACACATGCCTGTGGGCATCTAGCCTTCCTGGGACCACGGCCAGCCTGCCCGCTCCCCGGGGCGAGGCGGACGCAGGGAGGAGGGGCAGGCTGTCTGATTGGGAGGGCACCACCCCTGCTCTGGCCCAGAGTCTCGCTTTGCAAGCACCCCAGTCATCGAGGTCACATTCCCAGCGAAGAGGGGGGCGGTGCTCCCAGTGGTCAGACCCTGCTACTCCCCGGGCCCATGCCCCCAGGGTTGGCCCTCCCTCGGGGAGCCATGGTCCTGCATCTTCCCCGTCCAGGCGGGTGGCTCCTGGGCCCAGGGTGCCTTGACTGCTGTCCCCAGTGACCCGGGCACTCTGCCCACCCCCTGTTTTGCCTTTTGCATTGCCGTGAGGAGGGTCCCCACCTTGGCCCTGGCAGCCTGCTTCCCAGGGGGCTGGGCTTCCCTCTAATAGTAGGCATCTGCTCACTGGCAGGGAGGGCCCTGCCTCTCCATCCTCCCTCCATGACTGCCTGTCCCCGTCTCTGCTTCCCTGAACCAGATTTTAGGGGGAATATATGGAGTATTAATGGGGTTTACTGATGTTGTTTGATCCAAGGAGGGGGGAAGGCAAATGCATTTCTGATGCGGGAACTAATCTGCTCCTGCAGCGCCCCCACGGCCTGTCTCCTGCCCGCACCCTGCCCGCGGTCCAGACAGGCCTGATGAAGTGAGAGGGGCAAGATTGGTTTTCCGAGGGCGCCGGGCCCCATGCGCAGCTAAATCACAGTTGGCTGGCAGGGTAGCGCCGCGCCCCCCTCGGCGGCGCCCGTGGCCCCACGGGACACGGTGATGTGCGCCGGGCGGCGGCGAGCTGCAGTGAAGGTGAAGCTGTCATATCGATCTTTTTAGCACTAAAATATGAGCCACTTTGCTCTGCTCCCCGCTGCTGTGATGTGAAAAATAATAACTCGGATCCAAATTAAAAATATTGATCTCGGGAAGGTGCTGAAAGTAAATAAACACCTTCCGAAGTTTTCGGGTCAGCGAGGAATGGGATTCAGCAATAAATGTGTCCGCACGTCACGGTGCAGGGTGCTTGATCTGTTTTTCCTGTGAATTGATTTTTCATTATTTACTTCCTAAAAGTGTTGGGATTCGGTCCTCCACCGTTAAACCCCTGTGTTTGGGCACATTATTTCTTTGGGGCTCACGAGGCGCTCCTAATCCACTCGCTCATTGATTGATTGATTTTTGACTCAATAAGCTCACAGTCTCTGCCTTATTTAGCGCTTCCATCATAATTTTTTATACATTGAGGCCTGACTTTTTTATTTTCCTCTAACAGATGAGCTGACGTCGGGCCATCAAATGGGGAGGACAGTGGGCAAGTGAGGACAAGGTTAATTGTATCCGTTCCCGGCATCCCCAGTGACATCGGGTGTGTCGTGGCTGCAGGTTGGGTGGTGGGACGCAGCTCTCCTGGACCCCTGCAACCCCCTTTACCAGTGAGGCTGTGACCCCAGGCTCCACAAGCTGCCCATGGCCTGGCCCAGTGTGGTGGATGGCTCAGATCTCGGATGCCGTGGTTCTTTGTGGGTGTGAGGAGACACTGAACGATGTGCTTCTGGGGAGCTTGTCCTTCAGGAAGCTCCTGAAAGTCCGGGCACGTTCCCACCACTGCACAGCAGGTGCCAAGGACAGCTTGGGAAGGACAGAGGAGACAGTGTGGTGGCCATGTCTGCGACTGGCTGTGGGCAGTGGAGACGTGCCTGGGGGACGCAGGACTTGAAGCACACCTGTCCCTCTGCCCCGCAGGGTCAGGGCTTCTTGTGATCACTTCCTGTCACTGGTGCACGGGCACCCTGGGCCAGCCCTGGGCAGGACAGAGGAGTGGGGGCCTGTGCCCAGGACTCTGCAGGGGCATCTGTCCTCACTGTCCCGCACTGTGCTGCATGTTCTTCATGTCAGAGGGCCACTGCACGCTTGCTGGTGGCCTGTTCATGAGCCAAGATGCCACCCATGCGTCCCTTCTGCTGTGGGTGCTGTGAGCGATGGCGAAGTGAAGCATGTGGGTGCTCCACTCGCCAGCCCCCGGCGCTGCACTTCCCCAAAGGCCTGTCACAGACCTTTGACGTCTGCAGTTTGTGGTCCCCCGCTGGGTGAAGGCACAGGTCGGAGCAGGTGGAGGCTTCTCTGCAGGCCCTCCGAGTTGGACCCAAGACAGTGCAGCTGCTTCAGTGCTTCCATGAGAGCCTGGGGTCCTGACCCACCAGGGCAGGACAGGGCGGGAGGGGCCTGGGGTCCTGGCCAGAGGGAAGGAGGGCCTCTGGCTGGGGCCTCGGTGGGCTGTCACTGGTCCCTTGACAGAGGCCAGAGCCCCTGAGTTCCCCTGCTCTGTCTAGGAGGGACTGGGCTCGTGGCGAAGGGAGCTGCTCCTCCCCAGGGTAAGAGCAAGAGGACATGGAGTGGGGGACCACACCGACACGATGGCCCTATTGGGAACATCACCCTACTCCAGAGTTTGGGCAGGAGAGGGAGGACCCCATCCTCCTGGACACGTGACCACACTCCTGGTGCCGAGGCGACCGCTCTCCCATGGGGAGCCTGTGTCTGAGCACTGGGATCCGTGCTCATCCAGCCCTGTGGTCGTATTTCTAACTGGAATGCCCTTTTCTGGAGCCCTGGATACACCTCTTTGCTTTGGGCTCCATTCCCACCCTGAGAAGCAATGTTTCAGACGAGAGCACGTGTCTGGGAAGGACGCCTCCCAGCCCCAATGCACACGGAAGCCTTGCTCACTGACCACAAGAGAGGTTCTAGAAGCTGCCGTGCGCTTCCTCGCTGAAGATGCCGAGAGGGCTGGCCGGGAGGCCGCTGCAGAATGCTCCCAGGCTCCCTTGGGCGGGCTGCTCTTCTGCTGGGGGAGAGGGGCTTCGAGGGTGTGGAGAGAGCGACGGGTGTGTCTCTTTGGCTGCAGGAACCCAGGGAGGTGTGTGCACACTCACAGAGACAGGTGGGCACCCTGCCCTGGGCTCGTCCCGGGCCGATGCCACTGCTGAGAGAGTGCTTCAGGTCACGAGGCCTGACTTCAAGGACATACGACCACATAAAGAGTTTCCTTAGAAGAGTCCAGAACCACAAAGGCCAGGGCTGTCATTTCCCCCCAAACCGTTGTGAAGACTCAGTGCAATGTCAACCAAAACCTGAGCAGACTGTCTTTGTAGCAGTTGACAGGCTGGCTCTAAAGTTTGCCTGGCAGTGTGAGGGACGTAGGTCCATGCAGATGACACTGAAGACGATCACAGGGGGAGGACTTGCCCCCTGACGAAGGGTCATTGCAGGCCTGCAGTGACCAGTACCGTGCAGTGCTGGTGTGAAACCAGACAGACAGACCAGGGGCCAGAACGAGGAGCCTGGACATGGGCCGGCCATGGTTCTGGCAGAGGCGTCAGTCAGCTCAGGAGAGGACTATGATAGGTGGCGTGGCAACAGCTAGGTGACCCCAAACAGGAAGACCCTTGGCCCTGAGGCCGAGACTCCCAAGAAGTGGGCTCGAAGCAGATTGCTGCACTAGCAGAAGAAGCAGGAACACCATACAGCTTCTGCAGGAACACAGGGAGGAAATCTTGTCACTGACTTTGTTCTTACAGAAGAAAAAGTGTGTCCATCCCACTTCGCCAAAGTGAAACACATTTGTTCTCCTAAGATACAAAAGCAGTCAGTCTGCAGCCCAGGAGAAAGTGTTTGCGCTCGCACCTGACAAAGGACTTCGTCCCGGACTCCAACAGCCAGCACGGACCGGACAATCGCACCTTCCCAAAGATCTGAACAGACACTGCACTGAATAAGATGGAAACGGCACACGAGCACGGGAAGACACGCCACACGACCAGCCCCCAGGGAGGGCGCCTGCGGAGCACGCTGTGCCGAAGACTGCCGTGTTCCCACACTGGGCAGAATGAAAACGGCCGGCCACGCCCCGTGGTGCTGAGGGTGTGGAGACCGCACCTCTCGGACAGACTTCGCAGCAGAGGAAGCGTCGGATCACGCCGCTCGGAAAACACTGGCGGCTTTTTAAAACGGAAAGCAAACCGACCGTGTGAGCTGGCTGTTCCTCTCCTGGGCATCGACCTGAGAGAAAGGCAAGCCCCTGTCCACCCAAGAGCTGGGGCACAAAAGCCCACGGCACCTTTACTGATGATACCCCACACTGCAAACAGCCCAGAGTCCACCAGCAGGCGAGCCGCTGCGGGGCCAGCTGCAGAGCCACTCGGCAGTAAGAGGCACTGGCACTGAAGCTGCACTGGAGCGGCACTGCGCCTGCGGAAGGTGCTTGTGGGAGGAGCCAGACCAGAGAGCGTGCATTCTGTGTAATGTCATTCATGTCACATTCCAGAAAGCAGGAGCTGACCTGTAATGACAGCAGATTGGTGGTTCCTGGGCCAGGGGCCAGGGGCGGGGATTCTGCTGGGACCGCAGGACAGGGGGCAGCTTTGGGGGGAAGAGTGGTGCTTGTGCGTGGGCGTGGTGATGGGGGCACAGCAGCTGCCAGGCCTACCCGGCTGTGCGATTTTCGTCCGGGCAGTTCCATCGGTGTTGACTGGGCGGCAGTAACACTGAAAAATCTCATCAGCACCCAGGTATGCAGTGCAAGTGTAAGTGATTTCATTGAAGTGGGAAATGTTTCTGTTACAATCTGACACCATGTAAAAAGCTCTACAAATCGCTCTGTGTGCCTCACAACTCAGGAAGCTTAATGTTGCATGAGAAGTCATCGCAGTGTGAGTAATTTTGGAGCTCTGCAGGCATTATTGATACAGAAGTGAAAAGACACTCTTTAGATTAAATAAGGCTGTATGGGTTTTCGAGGGTAACATTATTCCAACTCAGTAGAAGTGGCTTTGGCAACACTGGCCCACGTTCTGCCTGCACTTGGGCAGGCAGGCGCTGTCCTTGGTTTCAAGTTGGCCAGTCGGTTTGCACATGGGTCTGTGCCCAAAGTGGGGCCTTTCCTGTCACGAGGAGTCACGGCCCTTTCCACCCATCACTGTCTGTTCTGAAGAGTCTAGAAGGGCAGATTTCTGATGCCCTGGGGCCCTTCCTCCCTTGCTCCGTCCACACCTCACACGGTGTCTGTGTCGTCGTCTTGTCCTGTGTCTGTAACCTTTCTCACCTGCAAGCTCCTGGGCCCAGACCAGTGCGAAGACCTGCCCATGTCCCTGGGCCCAGCAGCGGGCAGCCTGCTCCTGCATCCTGGCCTGGGCATGCAGTCCGGTTGGCATGCCGGGAGCCCACCCCCTAAGCCAGCAGTCCTTCCTGGCCAGTGCTAAGGAACCCCACACAGGTCTCTGCTTAGGGGCGTTGGCAGGTGGGCCCGGTGTCACACATGGCCAGAACGCCAGTGAGCAGAACACCCCTCCCCTCTAGAGTCTGGGCTCCTGCCTGGGCCGGGCTTGTGGAGGGGCAGCACAGCCCCATGACGGGAGGCCGTCACAGGTGCCCTGCTGAGTCCCTACCTGCCGTCCCTGCTCCTATCTGCTCACACTGCTGCCTGTATCAGCCTCTCTGAGGGTGTGGTCCCTCGGCGATGGTGTGGTCCCCTGGTCCTTGCTTCCTCTCTGCTCCCACAGGCCCTCACTGCAGAGCCCAGGCAGGAGGCAGCCTGCCATGAGCCAGCATCCCTGCCCTGGTGGGAGGTGGGGGGCTGGGTGCTCTGCTGCAGCCTTCGGGGCCCTTCCTGGTCACAGCATCTGCTCCCCGGGAAGTCCAAGACAGGCACTGGCGACAGCATGGTGGAAGAGCTCGGTGGCCAGCTGACCTGTCAGGCAGACAGACGTGATGGAGTGCCATGTCACCACAGCTGGGAAACAAGTGCACTGCGGGATGTATTGGTGAACAAACTGAAAAATTGTGAAGCTCTTAAGGACTTTCATGCTTGTTAGCATTTTTTGACAGAAAATCACTGAAGCAGTGAACATAAAAAAAATAGTCGTGGTTGATTCGCAGCTCAGCTTGTTGTTCTATTCATTTGGCCTCAAGTGACATTTCACTCCTAGAGTTTGGCTCTGAGCCGCCCGCTCACCAGGGTTTCCTTCTGCAACAGTTTCCGTCTAGGATCCAATTTGTCCTGGCTCTGCCTGCCTCCCCGGAGACCCGCCCGAGCTCTGAAGGGGGAGCGAAGAGCCTTTTGCAGCAGAGACTCTCTCAGAAGCCCGGCCAGGACTGACTGCAGACTCCAAGGGTCAGCGTGGGCCTGGCACTTGGATGGGTGACCATGACCTCAGGCCCAGCCATGGGAACTGGTCTTCCAGAGGTGGTCACAGGAGTGTCTTGAGGGCGTGGACAGGGGCTGAGCCGTGGCTGCTCAGGCCTGCGTGTTGTCCCGGAAGCCTACAGTCTCTGTGGAAGGCCTCTCCAGGGTGTCATTGGTCATTTATTCTCAGGCGCGTGATGTCCTCCCAAGCCTTCCCCATGGCCGACCCCTGCATTTCTTGTTGAGGGTGAGGGTCAGGGTGGAGCCTCTCCTCTTCTCAGATGCCCCTGCAAGGGGGGCAGGTGCACCTCCCAGGAGAGGAGGACGCCCAGTGGCTTTCACAGAACCGTGTCCTGCCCACCGGGCCCCTTGAGCCAGTGGCCGGTGGGGAGCTCCACGGGCCCATCTCCGGCCATCCCATCAGTTAGTCCCTGGTGTCCACAAGTGCAAAGGGGTGTGCGAGGGGCCCCGGAGCACACCGAGCCTGTCCCATCAGTCAGAGGCTTTGTCTCTTCTCCACAGCTCCTGGGGCCGTGGGTCCTGATGCAGTGGGGGTTGGGAGGTCATCGGTCTTGTGCAGGCGACGCCCTTTTGGGTTTACATCTGTGAGACCTTCCCCGTCCGACTGGGCCCACTCCCTGCTCCACTGCGCTGAGTGGTCATGCTGGCCTGACGGGGAGGCCCCGGCCCACGGGACCACAGTGGTGCTGGCCGTGAGGGCTTCCGGCCTGGCTCCCGGCTCCCTCTGTCGTCGGGCTGCAGGAGGCCAGCGGTGGCCACAGTGGGTGGTGGCCGTGGCGTTGGTCCCCCCTCAGTGGTGGTGGCTCAGGCCCAGTCCCCCAGGCCAGGCCAACCATTGCTGCTCAGATGGGAGGGAATGGCAACGGAGTTTGGAGACTGCGTTTACGCTTATGTGACACGTTTTCAGAAAAGGCTGACGTCGTGGACCTGTCTGCTGTCACCTGAAACACATCCTCCCAAACACCTCACAGCTTGAGGTGACACTTGGACATAAGCTTCCAGAAGTCACCCCATCCACATTTCCCCTCGATTTTGTCTGTTTCCTTTCAGGAGAAGACCTGGTTTTTAATTATGACAAAGGTGGCATTGAGATTTGGTGTCTCCCTCACATGCAGGCGATTTCCTGGTTAAAGGGGAGGTCTCCTGGGCACTCCTGTCCCCAGTCAGGCCCTCATGTGCTTGGCTCTTACTTTTTCCTCCACGTTGTGATGAACTTTTAATGCCTCATTAAAAACTCCTTCCTGTCTAGTTGCTCATCTGAGAAATGTGGGAAATGATTTATACTCAGGATATTTGTGTCTACAATGCCAAACAGAGAGTGGCCAGGAGGAAACAGGCTGCCATGCGCAGGCCCCGAGGACAGGGAGTCGTCACTCAATCCGCAGGTACCAGGTGAGACCCCTCCAGCCTGCAAGTGACACAGCGCAGAGTGCCAGCCACAGGCCTTTGTCCGCTTCTGAAAACTGAGGTTCAGACAACTGCAGCCTACCACAAACCCTGGCAGATCCCCCCAGTAACTGATAAAAGGTGCGTCCACCAGAGGCCCTGCCCTCGAGGTGGCTCCCTGCCCCTGGCCACCTGCCAAGTGCAAGTGCCCGTGACTATCGGAGAAAACCCCCAACATCTTTCAAAGGGAAGTTGTTACACTTCGCTCTTCATCTTGAAATTAATGGTGGGCTGTCAATTTTTATTGCTCATCTGATGGATGATGCCCGGGGATGGCAGCTGCTCCTTAGACAGTCCCGAGGGGGCTGTGCGGCCTCTCCAGTGCCCCCCAACCCCCGATTGTGGGTGACTCAGGTAGAGAGACACCTGTGCAGAGGATAGTCTGACCTGCGCTGTGTACCTGGTGCTCTGCCGTCGAAGAGGGGGTTAATTTTCTTTTATTGCCCCTACCCCAGCCCGCCACTCAGGAGGAAAGAAGAATAACAGGCCTGGACTGGCTTTCCAGGCCCAGGGGCGAGTGACCAGCCCTGGATGCAGCCAAGGCGCTGTCCGTAGCCAGCTGGGTTCTGTGTATCTGCTGGTGAGGCCGAGCTGTGACGATGGGGTCGTCTTTCTGGCAAACGTGGCTGGGCCGGCTCAGCATGGCAGACGTCTCCACTGCGCCCAGAGCCAGCTTTGCGGCAGCCCCT
>PVKM010022793.1:0-21585 GCA_004027735.1 Carollia perspicillata
GTGTGTGTGTGTGTGTGTGTGTGTGTGTGTGTGTGAAAATTAAACATACAAACTTTAGCAACAACTTGAATTCTCTGGCTGTTTCTCTTCTTTAATGAAATGGCTATAGTCCTATGTGGAAGTACACCTATTTTCCAGCTAATTTTTAAATAAATTCTGTGTAAGGCTAGCGATTTCATGGTGTTCGGTTGATAAAACAGTAGCTAGGGTAACAGAAAATGTAGATTGCATACTATGGAGCCACTGCCTTCATGATTTTTCAAAGACTTTGAAAAGGCAAGTCTTTATATAAATAAGAAAGTTGAATATGGGTAGTTTGGTGTTTGGGGTATGAAGCCATGTTATAAATTGTAAATACAGCTTTAAGCCAGGAGGCTAGCAAAAAAGGCCTCTGAGCAGCCCAGATGGCTGTACAGAATCTAAGTGTAAGTGCTCGGGGCGTATCAGAAGAGGAGGCATAGAGTGGGGGCCAGCCGGCCTGGGACTGCACTCGTCCTTGAAGACAGTTTTATGAGTATCACTTATTATACCCCCCCCATGTCCTTTAATGATGATGACTCAGGGCCATCAAGCAAAAATATCCATTGTTTCTGTGATTTTTGACAAGGCGGGGCATGTCATGGTAATATTCAAAAGTATCGGAATGAAACTTAGTGCCAAAAGAATAAGTTCTTAGAATGAGTTGTAAAGCTCAGTCATCTAAAATAGCATGTTATCCTTGGACTTAAGAATATGAAGATATTATTGTTAACAATAGGATTTAAAATGTTCCAGAAAACGTCATAGGTTTGAAGTGGGACGAGAGAAGGTACCCACAGCAGGTTCTAGTGGTGGTGAGCTTGCTGGTGGCGACACTGAGAAGGAGGTGGGAGCAGGAAAAGTAGTCAGGTAGGTGTTATAGTTAGGGAGGAAGTAGGGAGTTGAGGTCAAGCGCCTGAACCTGGGGAGGGACGTGAAGAATGGAGAGGAAGGACTGGATGCAAAAGAGACACAGTGAACTCAGCAAGATGAAGTGATCAACTGGACATGATTAGCAAGAGGGAAGGAGGGAAGATTTGAAAGTGGCTCCAAGGTTTTGCAGTTTTCGAGTCTGGGAGAATTGTTGTTCACTACCAGGGTAACAAGAGAGGCAGCCGATTTTGCAGGGAGGGAGACTGGCTTAGTTTCCGGGGTGCTGAGTTGAGGAGTTGGCCAGAGACCTGGGAGGCCTTTGGACTTGTCGGCCTGGAGCCCAAAGAGGCTCTTTTCAGCTAAGACAAGCAAAGACAGGCATGCTTTCATTGTTGCCCTGGAAAGTGCTTAATACTTGTTGGTTGGTTTGTAGTTTCTTTTGAGTTTTGTGGGATGATTGGTTTTGCTTGACAACAGACTTTGTTCAGATACACAGTTTTTACTTAAAAGTAAAAAGTCAATAATTAGACCTGCTTATGAGCTTGAAGAGTGGGAACAGAAGCCGAGGCAGGCATGCTTGCCTGACATCATCATAAAATCTCTTGAAATGTCATGTAAAATTTCCATTCTACTCCACGATGTTTATTTTCATGTAATTTTTAAAAACATTAATGATAGCCATCAATCGAAAACGAAGAGTTTCCTCCCATGTTTGTCTTGTGGTTTTGCTGGGCTCTCCTTGGTTCTGTGTAGGTGCGCTTTGCTCCCGACTCTGAGCCGCGAAGGAAAATCTTACTTCCTGCCAGCAAATATGACAGCTCTTTTGGGTACATCATTGAATGTTCTTGCTGTTATTTCCATGGTCTTTAGACAAATAATCTAAACGATCACAGCATAATGAAATGTTCTTAGGAAAGCAAGATAGTGCAGCTTGTATCATTGGAACATTTCTGTGGCTGGATTTGTAATAAGGTAGTAGGGAACATCTGAAGTGACTAGTTAAGCCTTCTGTTTTTATAGAAAATGGTGCTTTTTATTGAAATGGCTAATGAATAATTGCAGATACTGTCATTTAAGGCTTAAAAGTCTAAATGGTTCAATTGGTGGATGTGAGGAAAGTCAGATCTTAGGTGATTAATACCATTTTAGAAAATCACTACCCTGCTAATTAGTAAAGTCACTACTTTTTCCTGGAGTGAGACACATTCTTTCTGAATAAAGAAATTATAAGAATAATGTTTTTTTTCAGTCTGGATATAATCAGCTTGGATTCCTATAGCCAAGGGGAAGATTCTGTAATCATAAGCTTAAACGTACGTTTTTCTCATCAGAGCGATTCAGTCAGACCAGTCTTTCTGTGCTGCAACCTTATTTCCAGTGAGGACTGCGGGAACAGGAAACTGAACTGAAGGGGACTGCACAGTGCTGGCGAAGCTTTGTTTCTAGCCTCGGAGAGTCCCCCCTCCTTCAAGGCGCTGGAGACTGACAGCAGTTTAGAGAAGTAATTTCTCAGGCACAGCTTACTATCTAGCGGTTATTTTTCCAAGTACATTTGAAACTTACTATCCCATTTGTGCTCCGTGGACGTGGATGTGAAACAGTTGATTTTATTGCTGATGTTCTTTTAGTATAAGTGATTTTTTCATCACTTTTTTCCTTGGGAAACTAAATGCCAGTTTGCTACCCTTTTCTAAGCGACTTGGTTTTGATCGCTTCCCATTTTTTTTCTAATCTACCCCCTTTTTATCAATGTACTTGTATTCTGATGACTTTTCTAAATATTTGCTTCCCCACACCTAGTGCAAAGAACACCCATCGGTACACAAGTCTTTAAAAAAAATGGCCTTCCTTTTACTATCAAGTTCTGAGTTTGAACTTTTTAAAAATAATTCAACAACCCCAAAAAGGCTTTTCTTCAAATTTCTTCTTTTTTTAAACTTCCCCTTTTTAATAGCGTGGGTTTTCCCCTATATTTAATGCTTTGCAAGTGTCACAAAGAAATTTCCTGCCATTAAGAATAAAATTTACCCACTGGAGTTACAGAGGTGAGAGCATAGTTCCAGTAGAAGATTTATATAAGGCCTATTGAGTGCACGGAGATTGCAAGGAGGTACTGCCCTGGCCTGAAAGCTAGCTAGATTTTTGCATAGAAAACCAGTTCTGAGAAATTAATTGAATGGGGTTTTTGTGTACTAAGAACTATGGCTTCAGATACTTTGAAGGGACTTACTACAGTAATGAGTACATACAAAGAACTAGATGCACTTTAAAATTTTTCCTCTGTGGCGTGAAGATACTAGCCTCTGCCTGCTGTGCAGTGCTGATAGTAAATCACATTCATTCTCTGAGTACTGTGCATGCAGAGATGAGTGGGAGAACCCTGTCCTAGAGAGCATCCTCCAGCATGTGTCTCAGCTGATGAGAAGGGCAGTTAACCTGGTGGAGGAGGTGAGGGAGGGCATTCCAGGCAGAGGGACATCAGCGAGATGTGAGAGCATATTGCTGTGTTTGGAGGATGCAAGTGGGCCCAGTGTGACTAGAGGGATGGAAAGTGAAAATAGAACATGCAGAAAGATGGGACTGCAAAGGCCGGTGGGAATGGGGTCCTGAAAAAATCCCTTTGCTGTGCCAGGAGTTTAGGTGAGGCAGTATCGCTCAGTGGTTGAGAGAGCATGGCTCTGGGTTGTATTCCGACTGTGTGTACTCCCAATGTTCTCTGTGCCTGGGTGGACTCCCTTGGTCTCCAATGCCTCATCAATAAATTGGAGCTAATAACTGTGCCTGTCTCATAGGATTGCGATGAGTAAATTAAATCGGCCAATGCCTGAGAGAGTGCTCAGTAAATGTCAGTTCCTGTTGTTGTCGATGATGTGATTATGACTGTTCCAAAGGCTGTGGGGCAGTCATTAAAGGGCATTAGACGGGAGAATAATGGACACCATTAGCATCTTAGAAAATGTTCTGGCAAGCAGGGTGGAGGGATGAGGCATCCTGGATTAAGTGAGATGGATAGGTACATCATTGCAGTAGTCATCTAGGTAAGACAAAGCGAGGGCCTCACGAAAGCAGGCGGGGACAGTGGAGGGAGGACAGGGTGGATGAGAGAGAGAATAAGCATTTGGCAGGTGGTTAAGATGATACAGATAAACCAAAGAGTCCAGATAACTAGTGGGCTTTATATTCAAGTAACAAATGGGGAAGCCATGGAAGAAATATATGAGGGGCAGCAGCTTTTAGGTCAGAAGATGGTGAGTTTAGTTTGGGTTTGGATTTTGTGTGCTTGGAGATCTTCCCAGTAGAAAGGTCCAGTGCCCTGCTGGGTACTAGAATGTGGTTCAGGGGAGGTCCCGGCTGGTCTTTAGATGTGGAGGCTGTGCGTGAATTCAGGGAAGTGAGTAGGTGAAATAGCAGAGGATCCCGAGAATCCCAACCTGGAAGCACCACATCAATAGAATCCTCTCCCCACCCCCCACTCCCCTCATCCTTAAGGAACTAGATGATGGGGGCTTCCTCAAGAATGGGTCCTGTAAAGAAGGTAGAGAAGAGTCTGGAGAAGTAGAAGAAAACCAGAAGAGAGGAATGCTCCAGCGATCGGATGGGGATGGGTGGGGCTGGAGAGAGTGGTTCAAGAGTGAGTGTGTTACAGGGTAGTGGGGGCCAGTGCGTGGAAGGGAGAGGTGGAGTCAGGTGCTCTTTGAAGAAACTTCACTCTGAAAGGGAAGGAGACTTATTCATCAGTTCAGTTCCCTGCCTTAGTTCCCTGCGCACTGTTTATAAAGCAGGGTCTATTGTGTGATTGCTTTTATGACTAAACCTAACTTCGTTGGTCATCATGGGTTTTTGTTAAAGTAGATTGTTTAAAGTAAATGCAGGTTTGTAAGACTTAGAGCACAGGTGGCAAACATATGGCCCTTGGGCTGAATCCGGCCCTCCACCTTGTTTTATCTGGCCCAGCACCTTGTTTCTACCTGGCGGCAGCACTGAGCTCCTTGCCCCTAGTTAAGGAGTAGTTACATATATACAGTCCTAAAATTACATTTGGCCCTTCGAAGGCAACCGTGAGGCTGATGTGGCCCCCAGCGAAAATGAGTCTGACACCCCTGACTTAGAGGTAATATTCAGAGGCCCTAATGATGGTAGGTGCAAAGTCAGTCACTGTGTCTTGCACGGCTTTCACCGTTTCACATGGAGGACACTGAGACTGAGAGGTCAGTAGGGAATGTCAGTGGTAGTAGGGGCGCACACCTGGGCTGCCTGGCTTCGAAGTCCACGATTTTGAACCATTGTGCTATATTGTTTCCACACTGAACTAATAGTTAGCAGAAAGACTTTGAACCTAATAGAGAAAAGGAAGGAATTGTTCAAACATAGCTTTAATCTTCATTCCTTTTCCTGGCAAGGTCCGGGTCTCTTTGTATTTTGTTGTTTTGCCAGATAGTTTGTGAACTTGGCTGAACTTTATAGATGGAAGTATTTGAGTGTTTGAAATAGGGAAGAGTTGAAGGTTATCAGGACAGAAGTAGTCTGGCTCTTTTCGGGAGCACAAGCAGGTGCCTTTGGATAGAGTGTGCCAGGTACTCTGTCTGGACACGAGGAGAAGAGAATGCATTTGAACATGATTATTCATTGTGAAAATTTGTCCAAAACATCAACATAGCACTGTTTTGGTCAGCCATCTGCTAGAAGATAGAAATTAACTTGTTAAGAATTTGCAGAAATTTGTTGATTACTGTTTGTTTATGGATTGCATATTGTCATCTGGATTGTTACTTGCTGGGAAAGAGAAATTGTTTTTTAAAATGTTTTTATTGTATTGTTTTTTCACTACCATTTAGTTCCCTTATACATCCCCTCAGCCCCCACACTCACCACACTGTTGTCCGTGTCCATGAGTCCTTTTCCCTTTTTGCTCCATCCCTCCACCCCCAAACTCCCTCCCCTGCCCCCCTGCTTAGCTGTCATTCTGTTCTCTGTCTATGAGTCTGTCTCCATTTTCCTTGTCAGTTCGGTTTGTTCATCAGATTCCACATGAGTGAAACTGTATGGTATTTGTCTTTCTGTGATTGGCTTATTTCACTTAGTATATTGTTCTGCAGGTCCATCCATGCTGGATGGATGCAATTTTCTTCTTTTTTTACACCTGAGTAGTATTCCATTGTGTGAATGTCCCCTAGTTGTTCTATCTGCTCATCTACTGATGGACACTTGGGCTGCTTCCATACCCAGAAAGAGAAACTCTGTTTTCAGTTTCTTTTGTAACCCAAGCCCAAATTGCCCTTTCTTAGAATTCTGTATATAGGCGGGTGATCTGAGTGTTGGCCACGTGAGGTACAGGTCCTATGGAACAATAGTTAACTTTGATCTTCACCCATTTATTTAGGTGAATTCCTCTGATACTTTAGGTAAAGAAAGCTAATAAATAACAATTCTTATTTTTAACCCGCTTGGTTAATAGATTATTCTTTTGTAACTGAAACATTGTTATCACAGTAAAACATACCTTCCAGATTACCCAGCCATTCATTGTGTACTTTTTCTTGAGGTCACTACGTGTCAGGCATTGCATGACCTCTCTGCTGCAAACACTGTTTAGGTGTTCAGGAGACAGCCAAGGATAAAACAAAGATCTGTGTCCCCATGAAGCTTATACTCCTGTGGGGGGAAGAGTTAGTGAGCATAGTAATACAGAAGTAAATTGTATACTCTCATAAGTGATAGGTGCTGCGGAAAAAGAAAGAAACGTCGGCAGGGCGATGGGCTGGCAGTGCACTGGGAGAAGACAGGCCGTGGTATTGGAAACGGGGCAGTCAGGGCAGGCCTCGCTGCAGTCGGAGCAGAGGCCTGGAGTACGAGAGGGGATAAGCCAGGTGGCTAGTTAACTGCAGTGCCTGTCATCTCCCCTGATTTTATTGCCACTTTTCATCTTGTAGACAGACCATGATTAATTTGAGTCCCATAACCTGCGATGGCTTTTTTAGCATCCATTGTGGAGTTTTGAAGTAGCTTCCTCTGCCCTTTGCCACCACAACCAGAGCACATAAATTAAGGCTTTAGAGTTTATGTTGCATAAGTGTAATTTATTTGGGCCAACTCTATAGTTTTTGTGCTTTCATTATTTTTAACAAATGCAGTTTTCATGTTTTTAAAACTTGGTTAGAGAACTGTGCAGTGGTGGCGTCAGAGTTTTTGCCTTTTTTTTTTTTTTTTTGCCTCTGGACTGATCACGTGTAATGCATACAAGCTCTCAACATTTTTCATTGTAACATCTTTCATTATGTGCAGTTAAAATTATTCTTATGGAGGAGGTGCAATGAAAGTGGCTGAAGAAGGAGACATTCTTCTAGGGAAGCATAGAAGAAAAGGCAAGGGCCTCTGTTGTAAAAGACCCTCTTGTTTTGATATTTGCCTTCCTTCCAATTATTTGTTTCCTTGTTTAGAGAATTTGTCTTATTTCCTTATGATCCTGATAATAACTGATTGAGATATAGGGCCTTGTTTTCCAGAGTCTTGGAGGTATTGGGTACTCAGTTGTTTCTTCTAGCTGCATTCTTTCCCTGGCATATTACTAGTAAGTCTTTGTAAACAGTAATACCATCAGTCCTTAGGCGTAAGGATCTCTTGTCATGTGGTGGTAGTGGATGTACCAAAAGAGAGAAGAAATCCAGTTGGAGTTTATTTTATGAAGCCTTTTTTATTGTCTATTTTCACGAAACTGAAAATTGACCTTCTTGGTGTTTGTACACAGTAGGCTGAATTAGAGAGGTGAACTAAAGCTAATTTCTAATATAATTGTCCAGAGCAATTAACCTTAACTGTAGCCTTGCCAGTGTGATATGTTTTACACAGTAGGTTTGGTTTGGAGCCAAAGAGATGCATTGAACAAAACAAAACCATAGAGAGATATCATCTTACACCTGTCAGGATGGCTGTTGTCAATAAATCAGCAAACAAGTGTTGGTGAGGACATGGAGAAAGGGGAACACCTCTGCCCTGTTGGTGGGAATGCAGATTGGTGCAGGCACTGTGGAAAGCAGTATGGAGATACCTCAAAAAATTAAAAATGGATCTTCCTTTCAGCCTAGCTATCCCACTTCTGGGAATGTATCGAGAGGAACCCAAAACACTCATTTAAAAGAACATAGCATCTCTGTGTTCACTGCAGTGTTATTTACAATGGCCAAGATATGGAAGCAGCCCAAGTGTCCATCAGTAGGTGAGTGGATAAAACAACTATGGGACATTTACACAGTGGAATACTATTTGGCTATAAAAAAGAAAGAAATTTTACTCTTTGCGACAGTATGGATGGACCTGAGAACATTATGCTAAGTGAAATAAGCTAGTCAGAGAAAGACAAGTACCATGTGATTTCACTTACGTGTAGAATCTAGTGAACAAACTGAACTAACGAGGAAAATATGGACAGACTCATAGATGGAGAGCAGATGACAGCTGGTGTGGGGGAGGTTAGTGGGTGGAGAGATTGAGCAAAAAGGAAAAAGGACTCACGGACATGGACAACAGCGTGGTGATTGCTGGAGGGAGGGAAATACAAGGGAACCAAATGGTAATGGAAAAAATACAATAAAGATTAAATTTTTAAAAGCCTGTTTTTATATAACATATATAACATGGTAGTTTCACTGCTGAAATGACTCATTTGGATAAGTGAGACCAATGTGTCAAAAAGGAATTATAAAGTACTTGGATAATTTAGTATTTGAGATCAGCTACTTGAGTGAGTCTACCAGTACTTTACCTTAAAAATGGGACCCCAGGTCTCTGTGGCCAGCTGACTTGTGTAGTCTGTTGTGACACTGCTGAATGAGCCTAAAGGGTTATGTTGTAGTTCTTACTTTTTTAAAACAGTTGGTGAAATGAATGAAGTCTCACTGTTTGTATTGGTGGTGATCATATTTACTGGGCCTAATAGCTTAATAAATTTCAAAATATTTATGTAAGCTTTATATTCTGATTTTAAAAGTTCACAGCACTATACCCCATAAAATACTTTAAAAATTACGTTATTGCTAATTTTGCTTAAGGTAGCAGACCAATGAGAAGAGTACTTCTCTGGGGGTGTGCTCAAATGCCTTTTGTTATTGTAGCTTCTGTGTAATGAAAAGCTCACTTTATCGGATACTTTCTGTGTTGCCTGACGTTCTCAGTGCTTTACGTGTGTCTTCCTTCTCACAGCAATCTGGTTTGATGTAATCTTCATTTTTATGGTTAAGGAAATTGAGTCACAGAGAGGTTAAGTCCATTCATTCATCTATTCAGTAACTATGTTTTGAGTTTATACTATGGGCCAGCCATTGTTCTAGGTGCTGTGAATACAGCATCGACCCAAACATTAAAACAAAGCAGACTGGCACCAAAAATTCTGTCATTAGAGAGTGGAGAGGGGGCCTGCCCCAAGTCGAACGGCTCCTAAAGGCAGAGCCGCGGTTCCGGCAGTCCGGCTTCACAGCCCACGCTCTCCACCACTAACTGGGGGAACATCCCATTCATTCTTACGTCCACAGTTCCCCTTCTCTCACCAAGTCCTAGGCATTTACCTTCTTCTGTGATTTTAACACATTTTCTCACCTGTTTCTTGGTTTTCCCTATATTCCATCTTTTCTGTTTACCTTCATATCACACTCACATTCACATACACTGAGGCTAGGGTTCCTAGTCTCCGGGAACACTATTTTCTGTGTGTTGGTGTGCTTTATGTTTGTGTCTTTTATATTTTTATTTCCTCTCTCTCCCTCCTCCCCTTCTTTTCCTTTTCACCTTCCTTTTTCCTCATTTTCCTTCCTTCCTTCCTTCCTTCCTTCCTTCCTTCCTTCCTTCCTTCCTTCCTTCCTTCCTTCCTTCCTTCCAGAGTGGGTGCTAGCATCCAGAGGCAAGGAACGGCTGAGGAATTGAGCAGGGGTAGTGCAAGGAACCTGTTCCTCTGTTGTTGAGGGGAAGAGAGGCCCAGAGAAAAGAACAGCAGCAAACTAACTGCTGGTTATGGGAGGGCAGACTCCATGCCCAGGGAGAGACTGGGAGCAATGGTTGTGCTGGCCTGAGGACCTGAATCTCAACCCAGCAAGCAAGCAGAGAGCAGAACCCAAGTCTTGGAGGGGGCGTGTTGGGAAAGGGGACAGATGAAATTGCACAGAAGGCAAGAAGAGTGGAGCCTGAGCACGCGGGAATTACTCCCTCCGAGGCAGAATAGAGCTGTGCGAATTTGGACAATGGAAACTGTTCTTAGCATTGCAGTTACAGTACTGTGGCTCTAGAACATCATACAGCTAACTTAAATAGGTAGAGAGAGTAGCAAGGCATGGACTACAAAATGAAGCTGAATTAAGGTAACTATTTCTAATCTCCTAATTAGGGCTCCATCCATATCTTAGATAAAATTAGCATTTAAATGCTGGTTGTATGGAAAGTAATTTTATCTCGGCTCTGGCCAGGTTGGTTGGAGGGTTGTGCAGTTCACCAGAAAGCTGTGGGTTTGATCCCTGGTCAGGGCACATGCTTGGATTGTGGGGTTTGATCCTTGGTCTGGGTGCATGTGGGAGGCAAGCAATCGATGTTTCTCACATTGATGTTTCTCTCTGTCTCTCTCCCCACCTCCCATCCTTTCTCTAAAATCAGTAAAATATATCCTCAAGCGAGGATTTTAAAAAAGTAAAGTAATTGGGTCTTCTTCTCACGTTTAAAAATATATACATGTGAATATGTGAATGTTTTCCTCTTTTTACTGTGTGCCATCTTTCTGTGCGTGCCATCATCTGTCTGTAGAGAAAGCAAAACAAAACCTTAGGCTCAGGAGTTTTACATAGCGTCTTTTCCCTCAGAAGTCAAGCCGTTTTGTCAAACACAAGAAATATCCTCTACATTTGAGGTCTTCATTGGCTCTGTTTATGAATACACAGAAGAATGGAGACTTGGTAGATAAAGTTTGTCAGTCTATCAGAAGAACCAGTAATTTATTTATTTATTATTTATTTATAAAGAGGGGAAAGGGTGGGAGAAAGAGAGAGAAACATCAGTGTGGTTGTTTCTCATGTGCCCCCCGCTGGGGACCTGGCCTGCAATTCAGGCATGTGCCCTGACTAGGAATTGAACTGGTGACCCTTTGGTTCACAGGCCCGAGCTCAATCCACTGAGCTACACCAGCCAAGGCAGAACTAGTAATTTCTACTAACTGATTCCTTTCTGTTCCCACAAAGGATTTGTTGATAGATTCAGAAAGAAAGTTATTCTTTCTGTGCTATTTTTTCTAGCATTTATTATTTATACTTTTTTTCCCCTTTCCCTACTTTCCCCATTTTTAGGTATAAGTTGTAAAAATGGTTTTAGCAGTGGGACTGGTGAGCAAGTATATTGTACTTTAAGAATAGATCGTTGTTTGGAGCACTGGCTGGTGTAGCTCAGTGGATTGAGCATGGACCTGTGAAGCAAAGGGTCACAGGTTTGATTCCCAGTCAGGGCACACGCTGGGTTGCAGGCCAGGTTCCCAGGAGGGGACACATGAGAGGCAACCAGACATTGATGGTTCTCTCCCTCTCCTTCTCCCTCCCTTCCCTTCTCTCTAAAAATAAATAAATAAAATCTTAAAAAAATAATAGCTTGTTTTTTGGCTAGTTGATTCTGTTGATGGGGGTCATTTATATTGATCATAAGATTTTGAGGAAACCCCTTTCTTCCAAAGGATAGATAACATTTCCAAGGTAAACAGTTTCAGGGCAATAAAAAGATGATAAATAAGAAATTTTCAGCGTATTGTGTGTACTCTTCTTCCGTAGTCGGACTATCTAAATACTGTTTTCAGTGTTGAAATGATATCTGAGGATTAGCTTAACATCTGTTTTGAAATTCATAATTTCCTATTTATCTAAACAGAGCCTTATCCTCAGATCTTAGTATGGGATTATATTCTTTTACTCTTAAGCTCTTAAGTATGGTTTTATTTTTCCTATAAGTTTGTTCAGGATTATGTGAGTTAAAGTGTTGTCTAGAGGAGATAAGACAAAGGTAGTCAGAAGCTGTTTGAAGAAACTCCAGGAAATAAAAACCTCGAATACTCAATTCATCAGGAGTTAGTTTAAATCAGTATGTTACTTACCCAAAAGCTGTTAGCTTTTAGTTTAAAATCCTTTTTATTAATAAAATTGCCCTCACTCCCTTTACAATGAAATCAGATTTTCTTTCTTCAAGTTAATAACATTTAGGAACGATTATAGTACACAACCACAAAGTTATTTTCCATGTTAACTTACAAAAAGGAAATTCACATCTTTATAACGTAGTAATTGGCAAAATATAAGAGATAGTGATGGTGAAGAACAGTCCTTATTAATCATAATCTTAGTTTGGGAAGTTATATTTCCCATTGATAATACAGGGTACAGCAAAAGTAGGTTTATGGTTGTGAGTACATGAAACACAGTTTATTTTTATTATTTATTAATTATTATATTATTTTCTATGGGAACAACTGTAAACCTACTTTTGCCCACCCCTGATCTTTTTACTGTAAAACTTGAGAACATAAAATTAAAGGACAAGCTTAAAATTTTAAGTGCGTTTTAGTTGTGTGTGTTGAGGAATTGTTCTAAGGCTTATGATTCCCGGGGAGAAGTGTAGACAAGATGTGGTGCACTCGTTACTGCGCTCACGTAGTTTCTAAACCGAAATAGAACGAAGACTTCTGTAGACACGGGTTATTCTGATGTGAGCCTTTAGAGATACTGACTCGGGGGTGTATTCCAGAATTCGACGTCCGCTGTGTGAGAGGCAGGGAGAGTCGGGTTGTGTAAGGTGACACATTAGGATGGCTCCAGCGTGCTTTCACTTTCAGAGGTGAGCAACCTTTTGTCCTCTGTCGACTGGAGAAGTTAACTCCAGTTCAGCCTGCAATCTCGAGCTCAGGTAAACCTGAAGATGAGCAGATAAGCGGAGGCGGAGGAACAGGAGCTGAGCCAATGGAAAACACTCATTCTTCCAAACCCCGGGGTTAAAGAAATAGAAAGCTAGTCACAGGGCTAAAAAGTTGTTAATGCCCCCCTCAAGGGGTCTGTCATTGTCAGCAGTGATAAGTGTGGGAAATGAAAGGGGTTTTGGTATTCATCATGATGTATGAATTTTGTCCTATTTGTAGTTTCTTAGAAAGTTTCATGCTTGTCTTTAGTCACTGTAGTATATAGTTTTGTGTTCAAAACTAGTTTTTCTGTGCTCCTAAAATTACACAAAGTTGTAAATTAAAAATTTTGTGTTTGTGAAGGACAAGTTATGTAATAGACTTGGTTGTACATCTACACTTCTTTCTAAATAGTCTATTAGCTAAGCTGTTCTTCACTTTATATTGCCTTTATATTTTAGGTAATTGAAGCAGTTTTTAAAATATCTAGCTTATTGTCAGAAAATAGCATATATAAATTGAGTTTTTATCATCCCTAGGAGTGGTTTTTACTTTCTTGTCTCCAGTTCCTTCAGTTGATTTGTTTAGACTTCATTGAATGCCTGCTGTGTGTGTTTGTCATTGGTCCAGGTCCTCTGAGAATACAAAGGTGAATGGCACAAGTGTTGATTTTGAACTAACAAGGGATAGGTTAATAATAAGGAATGTGTATCTAAATAAGTATGTTCTGTTCGGTGTTTTACAGCTAATGTGCAAATTGTTTGTACATGCTTGGCCATTTCAGTTCTTCCTCCTGTGGCTTATTTCATTGATGGAGGCTAGCTTAGAGTTGTGAGTAGGTAGCAAAAATATGTAAAATTGTCAAGAAAAATATGTAAGGCTGTGATGGTCTGCAGGGTTCATCGTCATGGTTTTTCAGTCCTCCTCTAATGTTGAGAGCTTCTCTTGAAGTCAGTTAAGTAAACACCAAGGTTTGTTTAACTTAGAAGTGAAGTGCTAACACTGGGTTAGGCTACTGATGTGCCGACTATTGGGCTTTCGTCAGGTCATCACCCTGCTACTGACAAAAATGACGGACTGCTTCATGTATTTTAGTAGCGTGAAGTTCCAGATACACTGTTTAGAGACATGGTACTTTTGTCTGCTAGGGCATTGGCCTTTAACATTTAGAAGTCAAAATGTCATATTGTATCTAGCAATCTTTGTAGAGCTCTGCTAATAAGAATTGCTTGATGTTATCATGCTGATACTTCATGATTAAGTTTTATTGTAAATGTAATATACTCATTGCATTGTATTGAAAATACATCATGACAATACTGAACAAAGGTAGTACTGTAAGTGTGTAATTAGCAAATTTAAAAAATTGTAAGACTAAAGAAAGTTAGACTTGTTTGGATCAGAGATCAGTAGTGAGGTGGGTGTCATCCCCCAAATTCTTTTCCACCCAGAACCTCAGAATGTGACCTCAGGATCTTTGCAGATGTAACCAGTTGGGGTGGGTTTCTTACAAAACACAAAGGGACACCCACAGAGAACGCAATGTGAAGACAGAGGCAGAGAGATTCGAATTACGCTGCTGCAAGCCAGGGAATATCAAGGACTGCCTACAACCACCGAAAGGTAGGAGAGAGGCGTGGGGCGGCTGGCTTCTCCTCAGAGCTTCCAGAAGGAACCCGCTCTATGGACACCTTGATTCTGAGAAAATAAATTTCTGTCGCTTTAAGCTACCCGGCTTGTGGTAGTTCATTATGGCAGACATTGGCAGCTAATACAGATAGTTTACAGTTCCAAGACTGATGATTTTCAGTAAAAGAAGGGTCTCATATGCGACTCTCAGAGCCACTCTGTCTGCTTTTCAAACTGCTGCTCAGAGTCACTCTTCTTGAGAACTGGCTGCCAGTATGGATCTGTAAGAGTGTCCCCTCCCTTGTGACAGGGCAGGACCCATCACAGCCTTTTCCCCTTGTATATGTTACAGGGAGGGTAGGAAATTTGGCATTCTACTTCTGCATACAGTGTTCCCAGTTCTAGAAGTTTGCTCACGGGATAGGATAGTTTGTTTCAGTTCCAGTTAGGGTGATATTTTGACTTGAATACAACTGTGTTGGGGAAATTTTAGCGACTCCAACAACCAACCACAGCACCGTTACACATAATACCAGTTTCTTTTGTTCTCATGGTCCAGCCAGGCAGCTCCTTTCCAAGTGACTCAGGAACCTGGGCTCCTTCTCTCTGTGGCTTACCATCCCCTTGCGCATCCTCAGAGTTCTCCTGGACCATCTGCATCCAGCCGGTCAGCAGCAGAGGAGGCTGTGGAAGAACACGTGTGGCGTGGGCATGTGGAAGCGGCATATATGTCTCTGCCCACATTTTCTTGGCCAGAACCAGTGGCACGGCTCCAGCTGAATTCCAGGAGAGGATGAGGAGTGTATTGTGTGTGTCCGGAAAGGAGAAGTGGGGTGGTTGAACATGCCCCTCTCTACCAAAATAGCATCTATAGTATATGCTGTTATAGGCAAAGTAGCATTTTGGTGCATTCATATGAAAAAAATCACTTCAATATATTTTGCAGTCACAAGGCTCTTACTTCGTTTTATTATTTTGGATAGAGGATTTCGTTTTTTTGTGTGTGTCCTAAGCCATTCCTCACAAACTTCCCTGTGTTGTTTTGAGTAATTGACATTTTGTAATTTGTGGCCCTACTGAAACTAAAACTTCGCTTTGATAATTTAGGATTGGAAAGTATGACATGGAGTCATGTTCCGTTACAATACAACGACTTTTATAAAGCACAGTGAAAATGAGGAGCTGGCTTTTAAATTCCTGATTCACGGTTCCACAGTACCTGGAAATTCACGTTTCTCAGGTATTTTTGTTCTTGTCACTTTATTTATAGTCTGAAGAAGGAGACAGCAAATATTTTTTTCTATTGTCAGCAAGTTTTGGAGACATATTTTGACCTCTAATTTCCAGGGATACTAAAAATGATAAATGGACGTTATCTCCGTTGTGAGTCCAAGCTCCGTTTATCCTCCTTTCAGGTTCTCCATGGTGGGGTGCCTGTCACGCATTCGTTCTTTGCTTATATCGCTCTGCACGTGTGGGCACACGCGTGCAGAGTATATGGGGTGGGCAAAAGGAGGTTTGCAGTTGTGCGCATGTGACACAGGGTTTATTGTTGTACTCTCTATATGTATGTTTCCATATTAACAACGGGAAACCCACATATATATAAATTGTACTCCTAATACACTTTATGATGAATGTAGGGACAGGTTATTTTTTTCAAAACTGTATACATACTATAATTAAATCGCCTGAATGACTTTTATTTGTCCTTTGAAAATATCCCCTTTTCTTTCCTTAACAACAAACAAAAAGTATTCCCTTATATTTCTGTAAGAGAAGCTTGAAATATTTGGCCGATAATCTTAGACACATGTTTTTCTTAGTAATGTAAACTAAAAGTGGTTAGAGGCTGGAAAATTTGTTTTGAGCCACACATTTTCCTCTTTCACCCTATCTTTTTTCTAGACTCGTACTTGTAGATTGTATGGTTTTAATAATTTGCTGTGAATGTTGAGAAGTGGCTGTTTTCTTTGGCCCCAACACTGGAGTGCATTTACTTCTACGGGAGATACTTGTTGAGCACTGGGTCTGTTCCGGATATTATGCCAGGCTTTGGACCTGCACCTTGGGAAGAGCCGTACCTGGTGGAGCCTACCGTGGAATCTGTAAGCGAAGGGCTGGGGTTTGTTGGAGGGATTCTAGAGCCCAGGAAAAAGAGTTTGGGCTACTGGAACCCTCTGAAGATCAGAAGACTTGCTTGTGAATAAAGGATTTGGTCACCAAGGACTTACCTCGGTATCCTAGATCTGAAAGACTGATCAAATATTTTATGACAGCAAGCACCATCAAATCCACGGTAGTCAGTTATCGCTATTTTTATTGTGCTTGTTTGGAAATTTTTTTTTTTAATCCATTGCTAAGCGCTTTGCTACTGCTCGTATGTAGTTAGTCAGTGACTAAGGGCAGAGCAGCCCTCTCTCCCTCTGCCTGTCCCCTTCGGTGAAAGCTGTTCTTTTTTGCCGGGCGGGGGCGGGGGACCAAGTGGCAGATGGCTATAGGGTTTTTTTTTCTGTTACTTTTTTACTGTATTTTCTTTTAATCAGTTTTTTAAAAGTAGTGACTTCACATGTCTTATTCAGATGAGCTGCTGGTATTGACAGTGTGGAACCTGTTTCCATTATGGGTCATGGATGTGGGTTCATTTTTATTACTAATATAGCTTACTGTGCTTTTTTATTTCCCTTTCACATGTTCTCAGGGTGTCTGGAAAGGTTACTCATTTCTCTGGGGAAAATATTCAGTAGTGGAAGCATGCTTATTTTGGCTTACTCTGATTAATAGCTGATTTAGAACTGCTGGCTGGAAGAACTGGTAATATTAAAGAGGGAACAGGAGTTGTTAAAAATGTTGCACACTTTCGTTTAGCAATTTATAGAATGAGAATTCAGAAACAGCTGTCAATAGAGGGGAGAAATGGGTGATCACATGATAGCTTATGGAGCACTTTCCAATTCTTTAAGCTATGAAGACTGACAGTTTGAAAAATGTGTCTGATAATAATCTGGGTAGGTTAAAGCAGAATATAAAGTGGTGTGCATGTTGTGATTACAAGTATATAAATGAATTTTAAATTTAAAAAATGGAAAAAATTCACCACACTGTTAACAGTACTGCAAAGAAAGTAAGATTGTGGTTATTTTGTTATTTTTCTTACTTCCTTTCCCTTTAATCTTTGAATAATAGGGCTGTATTTAAAATAACAATCGAAAATAATTTAAGTGGTAACTGGATTTTGTGTGTGCCTCCGAGGGTTAAAATGAAGGCCCTGAAGTTCCCTATAGGTCAATCGTAGGGATGGGCCAATGATGGGAGGGTTCGTAATTTTTTTAGAGATTCGTCTTAAGTTGAGGGACAGTCACCTCAACTTATGTGGAATGGGTGAGTTGTAGACATTTCTGAGATGGTGGCTGTAGAAGATGGTCCTTAAGGTCAGTGTTAGACATTTTGAATCAAGACTTGACCTCTTTGATGGAATCAGCCTCAAATGGAATAGGGTCATCCACTGAATATCACCTCATGCAGTAGAGATGAGTGAGAAATAACATTTTTAGGAAATTGTTTCACCCTCAAAATCTTTGTTCTTGTTTTGTAAAAGTCACATTTAAACGTTACCAGTACGTATTATAAAGAGGAAAGTAAACTCTAACCCTATGTTAAAGAGAGAACTACCTTGGAAAAGCATTTGAATCAGATTATGTCCTAAGTGATTGTATAGACATTGTAACCTCAAGTCATCTCGGCTGATGTGACCTTCACAGCAAAGGAAAATGAAATGTAGTGTTTTGGTTTTTTTTAAACTGTGCCATAGGAGGGAGAAGCGGTGGTGTGGATTATCCAAAAATCATTCATGCTTGACTTTAGCATTTTTATTTTGCTGTTTGCTTACGAGTGTGTGTGTGTCCCCAGCTGGAACATCACAACGCTCCTTCTAAAAGCATCTCACAGTGAAAACTTGTCTCAGCTGCAGCTTCGGGGCTGTCTCACTCCATCCCCCTGATTTCCACACCCACAGCAGTGGGCCTCACCTCTGACATAAGTCACAAATTTTTATCTAAAAGAGGTCGTGAGTACATTACGTTGAGAGCAGTTAGAGTACATGGGGGTATACAGGACTTAGGCGTTCTCAGACCTAGGATTTAGTCACTCTTGAAGCCTGCAGCCCAGTGTCATTACTTCAGCTAAATTCAGCTGTTACCTGGTGTTTTATGCTTTAATGCTTATTCTTGTGACATTGTTCTTTGTGGAGAAGTACACAAAATAAAGCCATCTAGGAAAGCAGGTTATGAGAATCCTGAGGTCTACCAAAGTAATGGTTTTTAGCCAGAAAATAGAAGTTGTAAGTGGTTAAGACTGTTGAATATGGCAGAAGTTTAACAAACCTATATGGATCTGAGGAAGTCTACCATACATTATAACGGAAACGACAACAAAAAGTCAGTAAAACTGTTCCAGTGATTTTTCTAGCCAAGAAAAAAAAATTTGCTCATCAAATGAGAAAGAAAATGCAAGAGAATGTTGAAAGGCTCTTAAAGTATGGTCTGAAGTTACGCACAGGAGAAATGAGACTGTCATTTGTGCGATGTAACAGATGGTGAAGACAGTGCACTGACAAGTGAAGGCTGATTTGATGAAATTGGTTTTTTTGCTACATATGAAGTTAATAAGTGATGCCACACCAGCTAACTATATATTTGCTCCTGGCACTGAGTTGAAGGAGGTTGGGTAAAGCAGGGATGGGTTATGGTGTTCATGAATGCAAACTTAGAATGAAACCCATATTAAAAACATAACTTCTCTAAATACACATCCCAAGAAGAGCTGTGACCAACACATATTCAGATAACTAAGAATGTGTTTTGATGATGGAATGGGGGGAACTTTAAAGATACCTGAGAAATAAATCTAGTTCCTCGTCAGGACGGGAGATAAGGGAAGGGAAAAAAGTTAGCACCAACTAGCTTTCAGGTCCATTTCCAGTTGCCTCTTTCCTCTTCTCCCCCACTTGATTCACTTGCTTCTTTGGTCAAGGTTAATCGACCAAATACTGATGGTCCACCAGGTGAAACAGACGTTGTTAATCTAATACTGTAACTCAGAGGGTCTCAAATTCTGGTCCTCAGTCCTGCAGCCTAAGCAGAATCTCTGGGCCCCCACCCGGAATTACTGAATCAGAAACTGTGGTTGGGGGAGCCCTGCAGTCTGGTTTTAGCAAGCCTTCCAGATGATCTTGGCACATTCTAAAGTTGAGGCCCCCTGCTTCAACTTGTCTTTATTCGGCATTTTCTTTAAACATTTTGATTTATTATGGTTTGCTACATATTAACACACAATGTCCAGTCAGGTTATCATCTTCATTACTGTGATTTTTCAGATTTGTTAAGTTCGTGGCTAATTTTACTGTAGTTTATATTAGTTACATTAGCAATATTCTTATTGCTCAAACTGTTAGCAGTAGTATATTGTTTTGGTTGATTCTTTTTTTTTCCTTTTAAATTACTTTGGCCTTGCGTTTAAAAATCTGAAAGAGCACGAAGGGGTAGCTCACGTTTTCCAGGTATTGTTTTAATGAATATTATAAAGGAAATTATAGGCTGGAGTGGTATGTATTAAAAAATTTAGAGATTAGAGACAGGTTCGGGGCATGGCGTTTCTCAGGCGAAAGTGTCTATAGTAATTTGAGGGATATAAACAAACCTAATCAAATTGAGTAGCTGTCAGTAAGAAGCAAGATTTACCGGGCAGTTGACTACATGTTTTTTGATCTGATGCATAAATTAACCCTTCCCAAATCTATTTCACAGCTGGCTGTCATTTCCATTAGCTAAAAGCAACTAGTCTCAAATCTGTTGCAAAGCCCCTGCCAGCGCGCCTTGCTGAGCTCCATCAGCCTGCAGCTCTGAGACAAAATTCCCAGGTGCCAGTTCAGTGCTCAGGTCGGCAGACCTTGTTATGGGGTGCATTTAAATCCTCCTGCCAGCTCTTGAAACAACCCTCGGCAAGTAATCTAATTCAGTCTTTCTGTCACTGGAGGCAGTCAAGAAGGATTTGAGGATTTGTGTGCAATAAGAAACACACTTTAGAGTTTTATCAGCCTAAGCTGAAAAGGTGGAAGAGGTGAGGTGAGAGTTGCGTGTTTTCACTCAGTCCTGACAATTTTCAGCTCCAGGGACGCGGTAAAGTCTGTCGTGAACATCTGTGTAGTGATCAGGTTTTCTTGGTTGTTGGTGCCATGTCATCATGAATGCTTGCATCCTCTAAAGTTGTGGAAATTTTGATTGTTTAATGTGCTGTTCCTATTCTTGTTTTTTGATTCTTTCTGATTACAGTAGTAACCAGACTTTCGCTAGTTTATACAAAGCCCTGCAAAGACTTTCACAGATTATTTTAGGGAAACGTAGGTTATTAACGTTTTTTACTATGTTCTGGTAAATGTAACTAAGTGAAACCAGCACCATAAAGTTGTATTAGTTATTGCGCCAAAACTTAGTGGCTCAAAACACCACACGTTTGTTATCTTGTAGTTTAAGTCAGGAATTCAGGAGTGGCTTAGCTGGGCAGTTCTGGCTGGAGACGGTCACCAAGTCCTAGGGGCCAGGTTCCCTGGGTTTGGCGAGGGCTGGAGGATCTGCATCACGTGTGGCTCATGCACGTGGCTGCTGACAAAGGGCTGCTGACAAAGGGCTCGGCTCCTCACTGGCCCTTTGCAGGAAGTTGCGGCTCCTCACCTCGCTGGCCTTTTCATAGGGTTCCCAGAATGTCCAGGTCACATGGCAGCTGGCATCCCTCGAGGGGGTGATCCTAGAGAGAGCAAGGAGGAAGCTGCGCTCCCTGTTCCACCTGCTTCCCGTCTGCCACATTCTGTGTGTGCAAGGCGGGTGGAGTCAGGCTCCACCTTTTGAAGGGAAGAGTTTAAAGGAATTCGTGGGCCTATTTTTAAACTAGTGCAATGATAGACACTAGATATATTTAGCAAAGACATAATTGGCAGCAACCAAATTTGTACTTATTTCTGTGTTTTTTTCCAGTGGTCTTCTTGTTAAAACAGGTGTTTTTGCATATATATATATTCCTTAAAATTCTGAAAAGGGTTTATGAGAAAATGGAGTTGGGGTAGGGCAGAACTCTAACTCTGTGCGTCTTTATACCCAAAGTAGTACTAA
>PVKM010022794.1:0-21580 GCA_004027735.1 Carollia perspicillata
GAAAGAAAATTAATAGCTTTTAAAACTATGCAAACTGGCAAAGTGTAGTAAGGCCCTTGAATAATTCTTTTGTTTCACTATTAGCTCTGTCCTGTGAATATCTTTTTCCTCCCTTTTCTTTTTTTCCTTTTTTTAAGGAAACAGTATAAAGTAATCAAGTCATAAAGAAAAGCAGCTGACAAGAAGCTGCATTCTGTTTGAATGACTGAACTAAATTCATTCCAATTTGCTGTATTTTTATGACTGGCAATGATTATAGATGTCAGGTTTGTAGCTCTAACAGTTATTTCTATATAAACTGACATTTTCAAGTGCCATTATTTTATCATGAATGCTATATAAACAAAGAAAATGTTGAATTGTTTAAATTCCATTACTGGTTTTTAAGACTTCAGACTATATGGAGACATAGCTTTTGCAGCAAATATTTTCCCCATCACAGATATGGCTCAAGCGGTCACTCAGGAAACGTGAAAGGGTTAAGTCGTCGCAAACAGCACTACGCAGCACTTGAAACATCACTGTAGTGACTCTGATTTCCTAGTCTCCTCGCCCACTTTTGTATGCCTATATTTTTTTCTTCTGTCCTTTTCTTTTTTAAAATAAACTCACATGATATTCTTCCAGGAGCCCAATTTATGACATAATGTGCACATAAATAGACTTACTAATATAGGGCAGGATGGATAAGCCTCATTTTTCTCTTCTAGTCTCCTCTCAGGAACCAAATTCAACCCACAGTCCTCCTCTAATTGAATTCGGATGAGTCAGGGAGACTATGCATATCCCATTGACTCCTGCAGCCTTGGCTTAACTCCATATCACTGATAACACCCAAGTCATAGAGACAGGGATTGCTCAGCTTTTATAAGATGCTGGTATGCTTTGTCTGGGGTTTAAGTCAATACCACTCTACAAAAATTGTTATGCATAGACATCATTCTTTAATATATTTTTTTCTTAAAAGAAAACCTTATTCTGTCATGTACATTAATATGATCCTTTAAAAGGTCCTAAAACGCATATCATCTTTTCAACCCTATGCCTGTGATTTACTGTGCTCTAGCCCCACACAGATGGGCAGAATTCTCAGAAAGGATTGAAAGGACCCCAAGGAAAGTTCTTGGATGTATGGAATGGGGTCGATCTGCTTTAAACTAAGCCAGGACACCACATCATAAGAGAGATGTATTTTTAAAAACAGAAGTTATAAGAAACATTACATATGAGTTTATAAGATAAGCCTAATTAGGAAATCTTTTCTTGGAAAAATATCGCTTGTAAAATAAAGGCAGTAAATACGTCTTACAATTTCAAAAGATTATAAACATTTCTTTGCATCACCCAAATATGTATGTGGTGTATGAATTGTAGAGTAAGCGAGTACCCCTGTCTGAGTGCATTATCGGCATGTTTATGGCCTAATTGCAAATGTATCTGTTCAGTTTCTAGAAGTAACAACTATACCAGTGGAGGTCTCTTTACAGGCTTTGCTGAAATGATGGGACTGTGTTCCTGTAATAGTGGTCCCTCGCAGTGGAAGCAGGCCAACTCTTTGGCCTGTTGTAACAGATGAGTAGATCCTGAACACCAGGTGGCACTTCCGGTACATGCTCCTTTTGGTAGGAAAAAAAGTGGAGAGTGAGAATTACATGAAATATTATAAAGCACAAAAAAGAAAAATTTACTATCATAATTTTTTTCATTATTTCACTAAAAAAAACTAATAAAATACATACTATGTAAAAATACCTAAAAAATAGTTACTGTATTTTAAAAACTCTCGTATATTCTCAGCACGGAGATATTTAAGTATCTACAGGGCGTGGCAAAAGTAGGTTTACAGTTGCGAGTACTTGAAACACAGAGTTTATTCTTGTATTTTTATTAATTAGAGTATTTTTTTTCATATGAACAAACTGTAAACCTACTTTTTCCACACCTTGTATGTCTCAAGCATAAAGCACTAAGGCCTCTTACTGTTTGTTGCTGTTGTTATTTATCTTTTACATAGAGATATACTATCCTGAGAGTACTTCTCACTCTGCTAATTCTCATAATATCTCTCCTTTATATTATAGATTTTACATGTTTTGCTTATTACATTAATCTCAGTATTTCAAGTACTCAATGGCAAGTTGTATTTTTTTTTAAGATTTTATTTACTTTTAGAGAGAGGAGAAAGGAGGGAGAAAGAGAGGGAGAAAAACAGCAATGTGTGTGAGAAGCACTGGTGGGTTGCCTGTCACAAGCCCCCTGTTGGGGACCAGGCCTGGAACCCAGGCATGTGCCATGATTGGCAATCAAACTGGTGACCCTTCGGTTCACAGGCGGGCGCTCAGTCCACTGAGCCACACCAGCCAGGGCTCAATGGCAAGCTTTCGATAGTATGCATAAATAAATATACTAACAATGCAATTGTGTTTATCTTCATATTGTTGCAGAATGTTTACTGAGTTTATTATTGTAAGTTTAGCAATATACTAAAGTTAATGCCTTTGTGAGTTAAATAACAACTAAACTGATTCTGTGGTTCTCAAACTTTAGTTAGGATACGCCCAGATACCTTAACAAATTAAAATGCAGGTTCTGATATATTAGTTCTAAACTGGGAGCTGAAATCCTTCATTTCTACCAAGTTCCCAGGGGATCCTGATGCTGTTATCTAGGGGCCACATTTTAGATAGCAAAGACTTAAGAGGCATCTTAGATAGAAAGTGTCCTGGTACACAGGACAATGGGCAAAAAGAGAATTGGAGAAAGGATCATGCATGCTTTTTATCATGTACGGATTCATTGTTACTAATCATTCTTTTGATGCAAATAGAGCTCAGAGGCTCGAGGAATTTACACATCACTCATATATTAACTTGATTTAGTATTTTTCCTTCCTCACAGAGATTAAATATCTTGAGCCAAAGTTTGGTTTTACTTTGGACTGGAAGTGAGGAAAAGCACCTTTTGTGGGTGGGCAGTTCTGAATGGAGCAGAACAGCAGTACTCAGGTCACTTGCTAAGTGGTGTGAGGGGACCAGGGTAGTGATGAGTACAGAAGCTGTCAACCAGGCGACAGAATGTGTGCCTTCACACCTATGAGTCCTCTCCAAAGCTCGCAAGGGTCCCTCTGTTTGGGAAAATGTTTCTCCCTAAATTCCATCCACGTGGTAAGCAAAGTAGCTGTCTTCATATAGTGAGGACTTCCCCACCCAGCCAGAAATCAATGGATCTATCCATTCTGCCAACATCTGACTATATTTATGAAGATACTAAATTCAAGATGGACCAATGAACCCTTTCATCAAAGAACCTAGGTCTGTAATCGACGTACTTCAAGATCAATCTAATTGTTCTGTGAACATGAAGTGATGTGTACTCAGGAGTAATTAAAAGTAGTAGTTTTTTTCATTACATAAAACTGAAAAACAGAAAAGTAGAGGGAGAGATAATAAGAAAATGAAGGGGATGCAAGGAAGGAATCAGAGACGGAGAACCCTTAATGCCAGTTAATTATCTGGTCCCAGTTCATTTTGGGGGTTCAGTTATATTCCTGCCACTGATTCTTAAGAGCTAATCTAGAAGCCTTTGTAATAGCTACTACTTGCAAGCAAGAGTCCTAACGATTATAAGAGCTAGTCAGAGAAATCGGGTATTTTTGCTTGACCCTATCTATTCCTGATTAATTAATGCACTGAAAGGCTAAAATATAAACTGTAATAACATGACTAGCATTTTATCATTGTGGCAGAGAATAAGAAGAGTGGAAATAATCAAACTTTTGTATTAGTGCTTTTCAGCACAGAGTAATTTTGCTTCTTAGGGGACACTTGGCAATGTCGGGAGACATTTTAATTGTCACAAGTGGAACATGGGTGAAGAGGTGGTTGTCGCTACTGGCATGTGGTGAGGTGGAGGCCAGGGATGATGCTAAATATGGTACAATGCGCACAGCAGACCCCCTGCCCTACTCTCCCGTCCTCAGCACTCACACATACAAATTGTCTGGCCCAAAGTAGTCAAGTGTCAAAGTTGAGAAACCCTGCTTTAGACAGATAGCCTTTGTATTTAATATATTATGATTTGTTTAAGAATGTTTATATCCAATAAAGTTTCTAAATAGCCAAATAAAAGTTAAGATATCATTAAAGTTTATTTGATGACCTATAGGAAAATAAACAAAATGTTACAAATTATGCCCTTGAAATCTGCAGAAGTTAATTTCTCTTCTAACCATTTGTGACAAATGTTCTATTTTTATAACAGGCACAGAAAATCTATCAACTAACCATTGGGCCTAATATGGTCATTCTTGTCTGTCTCTATTTTCAGAAATTGTAAGATTCTTCAGTGCATATATGAAGCATTCTTATTAGCTTAATACATTACATATTAGATTAATATGTTAATGTGCAATATATTCTTTATAAAAATTGATTTATAATTGAATTATTAAGAAGGTTACCCTACCAACAAGTTATCTGACAAACTATGATTTCCTGAGACTGTTATATATTTTGTAACTTATTTGGACTGTTCATCAAGTCAAAAAAATAAAATTAAAATTACTTGAAATAGAAGATAAAGACTTTCCTTGGTTATAAATCAATATTGATTTGTAAAGCATCTATAACTTCATTTAAATCTATGATTATATATACAAACTTGAACAAAACTAGTAATGTAATTCATCTAGTTCATTGCTGAGATGTCTTTCATCATTGTCTCAATAACTTATTTTATCTTACAAAGGATATAAATTACATATATGTTTTAAACTTTTTGAGTAAACCTAATGGTTTCTGAAAATTCACAAATGAAATTGTAATAATCTACTAAATAAGTAAAAACCTTCTAAATTAGATTTAATAACCATTCAGAGAAAAAAATGCTGAAAAAATATTGAATACTAAAAAATAAGTTTTTAACTGTACGTTGCTTAACTCATTTGAAAATCATTTTAAAAGTTAAAGTAGCACTAAAATAACTTAATTGTGGTAAATACTGCCATCTAGAGGACTTTCCTGGTAATGCATGCCAAAACTAAAATGCCTGAAAGTGTTATATGTATGGGTTTATGTTATGATTTTTATTTTATAAATTTCATAATGGGAAAAACAAGTTTTCCCTATATTAAATGAAATAAACGTTGTAAAACTGAGCTAATAAGAAATACTTTGTTGTGATTTTCAAGTGCCAATACATTATCAAAGTAGTTATTAGAATAATTTTTAACCATGTTTTCAAGATGTTTTCTCACATTTGTCATATAACAATTTAACCTTTGCATTTACTAAATTAATCTTTGCATTTAGTGTAATATCAGGATTATAATCAGATTCTTGCAAAAGGTATATTAGAATTAGCTAGAAAAACCTGTAATGAAATGATATCACTCTGTGAGGCACACTTTTCTTTTTTCTTTCTTTCCTCTTTTATGTTAATTTTAAAGTGAATATTTTTCAGTCCTGTTTCATTAACTTATTCCATGTGCTAATTTCTAAATTCTACTTTTTGAGGAGCTCTTTATTAATCAGTGGTGGCTGAGATTGTGTAAACTCAGGACTTAAAAAAAAAAGAAGGTAAAATACGAGGTAGCTTGCCCTGTTTCCTATTTAAATAGGAATACAAGCACCTTAATACTTAAGGAAGTTCTCATTGTAAAAATTGATGAATAGGAACAAAGAAAATCATGTGCGTCTTGTAACACGTTTTCCATATAACAAGAGTATCCATTTTTAAGGTAAGTGACTATTCAGTATTTTCATTTACAGTTAAAAATATGCAGATGTTGCTTATTGAAGTTTATTTTGGATATGTTCCTAATTATAACTTGATTACCAATAAAATTTGTTAAATTCTACTTTATTTATATCACTTGTAACCAATATTACGCATAGTTGCAATTTTTTGAGATGAGTAGGATTGTATTTTAGCGTCTTCTTTATGTTAGATATGCACTTAAACTGCTAGATTATTAATTTAATTATATTACTATGAAGACAAAGGAGTATAATTTCAAATCAAGTAAAAAAGCTAATGTAGCATTAAAACCTAATTCTGCAGAGTTGCCAAAAAGCTGAGGAGAAGTCTAACTGAAGGGGAAATCTATTAGTGAGGAGAGGAATGGTTTTTCCTTTCATAATCTGATGTTTTAATTATGACAAACATTCATGTTAGAATCAATACAATTTTATTCGATTATTATTTTACATTTGCAAGAGCAAAAATTATAGGGTTAACAATACTAGCGGGACGCTGAGTGGTGCAATTACCACCATTTTGCATCTGGTGTTCAGTTGTAAACGGGTATGAATGAGAGAGGAAGGAATTAAATCAATATTAATGTACATAGGCATAATTATTTTCTAGAGGAAGCTTCTGACAGTTTTATACAGGGGTGGGCATAAATAGGTTTACAATTGTACTACTAATAAATAGTGCAAGAATAAATAATGCAAGAATAAATAATAATACAAGAGTAAACAGTTTGGGGGTGTATCACAACTGTAGACCTACTTTTGCCCACCCCTGCGTTATTTGATATTACACATTTATATATTGTATTTTTTATCAATGTAAGAAATACATATGGAAGAAAATAGTTTACAACAGAGGAACAGACAATGTGAAAGTTTTGGCCATCCCTTTTGCATTTGAAACTTTGGAACACTTGCCTTTTTAATAAGAAAAGTTTTTTTCTTTCCGGGCAGGAAGTAGGATTTATTGGTAGATACAGGTGCGGACAGCGCCCCAACTCTCATGAGTGTGGGGGCCACCGTTTGTCCAGGGGGCATGATTAGGGATGTATTTGACCCCAGAACCGTTTGGGGTGAGCCGATTTTCAGCCAAATTTAAACTCATACTCATTAAATTCAGTAAAGCCCCACTTCTCGGAGACGTGAATCTTCTGGCACCAGGGAATTTGAACTTGGCTCTGATGTTGCCTCAGTCACGTGCTCCTGGTTCTGCCGCTTGGCGCCCACAACCTGATGATTTGGCCAATGTGGCCCAGGGCCACTGTGCCCTGGGGCTCTCCAAAGACACCCCGCACACCTGCCTGGAGCCCGTCAGCCCCTGCATGGGACAACATCTTGTTGAGGCAGAGGACGTGGAAGGGGTGGAGCCGCATCAGATGCGAAGCTCTCTTTGCTACTGGTTTTCACCCTGTAATTGTCAGCACAAATACAGGCAGCCTCCAGGGCTTCGGAGGAGAGCTGCTCGCATTCATCTGACACCACGTGGCCACAGAGTGGGAACTGACCACTTTTATCTTCTTCCATCCCATGCCAAAGATGCGGATCTTGACGTGAGTCTCTGAAGAAGCGAGACACTCAGTAAGGCTGGTAAGACTGGGCAGGACGGCCGCCCACCGCTAAACCAGGCTGTTAAGCGGTACGCCAAAGGGAAAGAATATAAGAAAATTTTATGTATAAAAGAATAGTACAATCTTCTACCTAGATTCAGTAATCTTTAATATTTTCCAATTTTCTTGGATCTCTTTCTCACATTTATGTTCAACCATTTGAAAGTAAGTTATAGACCTGTCATTGCAAGATCATTCAGTATGCGTCTCCTAAGAATAAAGGCAATCTCCTACATTACCACAATGTCATTATCGTGCTTAAGTAGTAATAATTCCATAACATTGCATAATGCCTATTTCATATTCAAATTTCTCTACTGGTTCCCAGAAAGGCGTTTATAACCACTTGTGTTTTTTCCCCTCGTCTAAACTCGATCCTGTCTACTTTATGTTCACATTGCCTCTCCTGTTATATCTCTTCACTCTCTTCATTGAAAGCAGTTCCTTCATTTTTTTCCCCTTGACATTTTACTTCTGGTTAGTTTAGGACAGTCATAGGATAGATTATTCCATAATCTGGATTTGCGTAATGGTTTCCTCTTTGGCCATTACCATGACTCTCTGTGACCTGTATTTTTGTGAACTAGGGTCTAAAACAGTGCTGTTCAACAAAAATGTAGTAATCTGGGCCACATATGCAATTTTAAATATTCTAATAGCTGCTTTCAAAAAATAAAACACAATGAATTTATTCTAATAAGGTCTTTTATTAATCCCAGTATATCAAAAACACATCCTTTCATCCTGTAACCAATACAAAAAAAGTGTTAATACATTTTACTTTCTTGGTTTAAAATACTATTTCTATGAAATCAAATCTGGTATGTATACTTATAGCATATATTAATTTGGACTAGCCACAATTCATGTTGAACAGTCACACGTGTCTGGTGTCTAACATTGTATAGCACAAGAATAGAGTCTTTTTAAAAAGATTTTATTTATTTATTTTTAGAAGGGAAGGGAGGGAGAAAGAGGAGAGAAACATCAATGTGTGGTTGCCTCTCACACACCCCCTACTGGGGACCTGGCCTGCAACCCAGGTGTGTGCCCTGACTGGGAATCGAACCAGCTACCCTCTGGTTCTCAGGCCTGTGCTCAATCCACTGAGCCACACCAGCCAGGGCGAGAGTCTTGATTAAAGCTAAACACTCTGGGCAATAACATTTCATAGGTGAGGTGTGGTTTTCATAGCCAATTTTATCAGGAGACCCACAACATCAGATTATTTCACTCTTCATGGTGTCACTTATGGTTATTTTATGCAGGAAATAACTGGAATCCTTTCCATTTTAGAGAACTTTTCCTCCTTTCAATTAGTAAATGATCTGTGGGAAGCTATCTTGGCTGTATTCGAATTTTCAATTACTCGATAAAATGGCACCAACTGATTCTAATAGCCGTTGATGATCTTAGACCTGAACTGATAATTATGTCATATACTGCAAAATAGGGTTTTCCTAATATTGTTACCTTTTCTTCTTTTATTACCTCTCAGTTTTTAGTAGAGAAGAGCTTCCCTTCCTCCTTCTTTCTTTTATTTACTATCATTTAAAAAAAATTCTCAATCATACTTTTAAATGTTAATGCTCCTTCACAGTCTCAGATGAGGGTTCCTTTTTACAGTGCCCTGTTCCTGTTGCTTGAACATACATTTTTATCATATTCTTCTGAGTGCATGGATTTGGCTTAATTTTAAATCCACATTGTGGAGATAGCTGGGGCCCAGGATGGAAGTAGCCAGGATCCAAGATTCAGGCCTTAGCAGGGTCCCAGACTTTGGTCAGGAGTATCCAGTCATAAGTGAAACTGGAGGCCTGGCCAGGTAGCTCAGTTGGTTAGAACATGGTCCTGTAACACCAGAGTTGCAGGTTCAATCCCTGGTCAGGGCACATACAAGAATCAACCAATGAATGCATCAAACAGTGGAACAACAAATCATCCCCTGCCTCTCTCATCTCAGTAAATACAAGTTAAAGAAAATAAATAAGCCTGAAATAGCAAGACTGGGATTTCGGGGTTCTCTCATATGTTGGCTAGCAAAAACTAAAGTCACATATGGTCCTTTCTATTCCTATACTTGGGAGTCTGGATTCTTCTAGGTTCAACCCTAATCTCCCTGTAGCCTAAACTATACCTTTCTTCTCTTTCTTGTGGCTGTTGCCCCCATTTCTTCCATTGTGAGATAGGTTTTTAAAGAAATTAAAACAACACCACAATTCTACCTGGAAAAATAAATATACACACATATAGACACACTGCCTGAAAATATTAGATTTAGAAATAGATCCTAGAAAGGAGTTGATTTACAGCAATATAATACAGCATCACCTGTGCTGTTTGCACACAGAAGAGTCTCCAGTCATCTGACTACTTCTTCCTTAAGAGGATAAACTTAGCAAACAGCTTATTTTCTCTGTCACTTTGCATGGTTAAGAGTAAACATGTCATCTCTCACGGCTCTGTGACGACTTCTTGCTCACTTTCCCAGCTATCTTGCGTGCCAGTCCCCCAGGATAAGAGTCATACACCTGTTGTTTAAAAGAGGGAAATCTCCTCAGACACAATATCTGAGCATAAAGACAATTTTCTTTGCTTTACTGTTTAGCAGAAATTGAACACCATTTAAAAGAAAGAAGTCACCTTGTAACTGAACAAATGAATTCAATGCTAGGTAAGTTTCTGTGTTTGCAAAGGCACTTGAAGACAGAGAATCTCTGTTCTGCCATTTTAGTCACTAGGTTTTTCGTGCAGTGTTGGAAAGACTACACATAATCACTGCTAATATGTGGGAAAACAAATGCAACAAAACAAGAGTTATGAAAACAAGGCAAAACAAAAAAACTAAACAGAAAGATCTCCCAAGGCTATGAAGTACCAGTGAGGGCTCTGGGTTTCCCCTGAAGGACTTCTTGCCACAGCCCTGCCTGCCACAGGCAGCCCACCAGTCCTGAATGAGTCATATTACCTGAAGTAGACCGGGAGCCTGGTACACCCACAGCTGGGGCCTGCAACCAGCCTGGGAATTCACCAGCAGCCCACAATGGCAGGGCGAGGTCTGAGTATTACCTTTCTGCAGCCCCTGCCTCCCCGCGGCGTTTCCACTTCTGCCTCCCCAGTCCTGTCATCCTTCTGGTTTTCCCCTCAGTTTCCCTCAGGTCCCAACACCTGTGCAGAGTCCCAGCCTGCTTGGCAGGTATCCTGAAACACCTGCCTTCTGATGTGTTGGAGCGTCGTCTTGTCTCTACTTCTCCTGGTCTGGAATCAGCCTTAAATCATGGAGCAACAGAGGAGACAAATACTGTCGATGGCCTGACTCTGGGCCTCATTATGGTGCAGGGACTCAGCCCCCGACTGCAGACCTGCAGGTTCTGTGTCCTGTGTGTTTCAATTCGGGTGTGAATTCATCGATTGGACTTGCATGGTAATATGTATAGTGCTTGCCTTCATCCTTGTTGTCCATGCCCACTTCTGCTTTTTCTGGGAATACTCCTGCAACAAGGTTAAACTTTGGGGACTGCAAAGATCAGCTTCTGTTAAAAAATGCTTAATTTGAAATTTATTGTTAAATGTTTAGTTACCGTTTACATTATTACTATTTTGTATCATTTCAGGAGTAAAGCATGGCGGTTAGTCAGTCACATACTTTGTTACAAAGTGCTACTCCTACTATTTCCAGTGCCCATGTGACACCATACATAGTAGGATAATATTGACTATACTTTCTATGCAGTGCGTTACAACACTGTGACTATTTCAAAACTACCCATTTGTACTGCTTCATTCCCTCACCTTTCCCACCCAGCCCTCCAGCCCCCTTCCCTCCGGCAGCTTTTGCCTGCTGTCTTCCGGTCTCAATGCAGGCCTACACACTCTTGGCCTCCCCCCAGTCTTTTCCTCCTTACTTCTTCTCTCCCTCCTTTCATAAATATTGAAGAAAAAAACAACCTATTGGGGCTACAGTGGTTTTCAAATGAATCTGAGGGCATTCTCATCTGGTGTTTAACTTTATTGCACTAATAGTTTTCAGAGTGTTTGCTTTTTAATTCAGTTATTTTTCTTTAACTCTATCATTTAAAAAAGTTAACTTTCTGTCCTTTAAGCAAATAAACTGAAAAGAACACAGCGAGCTCGAGACAGCTTACTCACGGTCTGAGGAGCTGGCATCAGCCTCGGTTGTTTGCTCGCTGACGTTTCAGCACCAGATCAAGACACACTCGACCTGGCCACACAGTAGCCAGCAGGTCCAATGCCACATGTGTTTCTCTTGCAACATAGAATTATGTACTTAATATTGTGCAACTCAGCTTCCTACAGTGAGACAAACACATGCACTGATCAGGTTTCTAGCATCCTATTAACCTTTTATGAGGTCTAAATCACCCAGCATGAAAATGGTTTATTTCTCTCTGAAAATCTTTTTAAGCTTGGAAAAACAATCTAAGAAATTATATATGCTTGAAAAATATATGTACCTTTTATTTAAAATATGCTTTAACACTAACACTTTGTATTTTATGAGATTCGTAGAGATATATTGACAATTATCAAATAATTTCTTCTTGCCCTGGCTGGTGTGTGCCTTAGTGGGTTGAGCATGGGCCTGACAACGAAAAAGTCATTGGTTTGATTCCCACCAGGGCACATGTCTGGGTAATGGTCCAGGTGCCTAGTTGGGGGTGTGTGACAGGCAACCATGCATCGATGTTTCGCTCACACGGGAATGTTTCTCTCCTTCTCTTCCTCCCTCCCTTCCTCTGTCTCTGAAAATAAATAAATAAAATCTTTTTAAAAATCTTAAAAAGGAAAGACTTTACAGTAAAAAAAAATACTCTTTAAAAATGGATTACATACACTGAATATTTAATTACACAGGTTTTTCTATTTTTCAATTTTAATTTTGTGGATTTTATTTCAATAGTATTTTTATTTCTTTTACATTTTAAAATGTGTTCAGTGTAACTTATACTCACTGTTTTCAATTCTGATAGTTTGTTAGTAAAGGTTGCATTGTCTTCATTTGCCATTTTGTATCTAAGTTTATATAACTAATTGACATTCAAACCTCTAATATAATTCTTTCAGTGGCCTAGAAATAGTATTTTCCATATAATTTGAGCAAGTATGTCATAACATTTTAATGACTCCAGGCTAGTAACATGATTATTTAATTTAATATAGTACAAAAAAATGTTACCTGTACTCATTAGTGAGTAAATTCCACGTTTAATTGAATCTTACTTTTAATACAGGACTACCTTGGAGATACTGTGTGATCAGCTCCGGACCATTGCAACGAAGTCAATATCGATAAAGTGAGTCCTACAGATTGTTTGGTTTCCCAGTGAGTATAAACGTTATGTTTATACTAAACTCTAGTCTGTTAAATGTGCAATAAAATTTTATCTAAAAAAATCAATGTACATACCTTAATTAAAAATATTAAAACTTTATATCAGCAATGAGGATGTTTGTTTGTTTTATCTTCTATGTGTTTGCAGGAGTAGCACTTCCAATCTCCTTCAAGAACTTCCTTTGCATTCGTAACTAGTTGAACCTGCACAGTTGATGTGGCTTTCGGCATGTCTCGGCTCTCCACATGCCTTCCTCACTAAGCGTAATAACTTTTAGCATTTGAACTGAAGTGGGCGAGTTGTCATACTTGCACTTGAACCCTTAGAGGCTGTGTAGGTTATCCATTGGCCCAATTTCAATACTGTTGTGTCTCAGGGAATAGGGAGGCCAGAGGAGAGGGAGAGAGGGAGAGACGAGGAAGAAGGGCTGTCTGGTGGAGCAGTCGGAACACACACAATGTTTACAAACAGTGACAATTACAGTAGTAACAGCTAAGAGGACTAATCACAGATCAGCATAACAAATATATTGATGAAAAATTTAAAATATTGTGAGAATACTGAAAGGTGACACAGACATGAAGTGAGTAAATACTGCTGGAAAAAATGATCCTGATAGACTGGCTTGATGCAGGGTTACCACAAGCCTTCAGATTGAGTTCCAGAAGCTTAGATGTGAGAGCTAAGACCTCAAAATCTGTGAGGTATTGGATGTGCTCTGCGATATAATTATTTGAAAGTTTAGGCCAGCTTCCAGGACCCAAATATACACTTCTCCAAAGAGGACATTAAGATGACCAACAGACACATGTAAAGATGCTCAACATCATTGATCATTACAGAAATGCAAATTAAAGCCACAATTATCACCGCATACCTGTCAGAATGGCCATCATCAATAAATCAGCAAACCACAAATGTTGGCGAGGGTGTGGAGAAAGGGGAACCCTTGTGCACTGTTGATGGGAATGCAGACTGGTATAGCTACTGTTGAAAGCAGTATGGAGTTACCTCAAAAATAAAAAGTGGAACTGCCTTATGACCCAGAAATTTCACTTCTGGAGATATATCTGAAAAAAACCAAAATATTAAAATATTTGAAAGATACATTCACTCTATGTTCATGGCAGCATTATTTACAAGAGCCAAGTTATGGAAGCGGCCCAAAAGCTCATCAATAGACGAGTGGATAAAAATGTGGTAGCACATTTATACAATGGAATATTAGTAAGAAAAAAGTGGAATCTTACTGTTTGTGAGAACAGGAATGATCCTAGAGGGTATTATGCTAAATGAAATAAAGCAGACAGAGAAATACAAATGCCATATGATTTTACTTATATGTGGAGTCTGAAAAACAAAATTAAAAAAAAAAACAGAAACAGAATCATGGATGTAGAGAACAAATTGATGGTTGCCAAAGGGGAGGCGTGTTGGGGGACTGGGTGAGAAAGGTAAAGGGATTAAGTACAAATTGGAAGTTACAAAATAAAACCAGGGATGCAAAGTACAGCAAAGGGAATAAACTCAATAATTTGTGATAACTATGCGTGACGCTAGATGGGCACTTGAATTATCATGGGGCTTACTCTGTAAATTATATCATTGTCTAATCACTATGCTGTACCTCTGAAACTACAATAAAATATTGAATGTCAACCATAATTAAAAATAAAATTAAAAGTGTATGCCAGCTTTGAGTGAGCAATCATCGTCTCTCCCCAGTGCCAGCGCCTGGGAATAAAGGCTCTTTCACTGTGTGAGTGGATCCTACCTGCTTCCACATGGCCAAGGAATGATGTGGCTTGTCTTCCTCATCTTTGTCCTGCATTGATTTTTCTTTCATGTTAGCCTACTCACCCTGAAAGTATAGTGGACTTGATGCCTTTGAACCTAAATCTTAGTTTCTCCGAACTACCTTATCTGGACAATCCCCTCTTTTTAACAGTGCAGAAGGTTTATAAAATCACTATCTACCTAGAGGGACAGAAAGGATGTGAAAGGCACAGGGTCCCAACTTATGCCTCTGTGCCCTTGAAGTGATGGCACAATTCACCCAACACTTGCAGTTGAGAAAATTAATTTTGTTTGATTCAGTCTTAGTCTCCTAACACCCACTGTTCTGTGATGGATAGAGGCATAATTGGAGGACAGATAGAACTCCAGTCTGTCAATAAAAAGTATCTCTGCATTTTCTCATTTAGAAATGTGTTTTTCGGTGTTTACTTAATCAGTTCAAAGTTCAATTCTCTATCAGAGCTGATTCTTTCCCATCCTAAGATTGTTGTTTGCCCCCCGCTGCAAGGCCCTTTTACCTTTTTTCATTCTGTAACTCCTTCACGGCGTGGAACTCTCGACGAGGCATCTCTTCCTCCAGAGAGCCTACAGCTTCCTCTGAGTAAGATCCGCATTTTCCATGTACCACTGGCCCCGCCAGTTTCTTTAGTCATGTGCTCTCCTCATTCTGACATCTTCTATTTCATTAAATGCCCTCTATGCATATTAACCAATACACAATACTCATTTCTTTTGACTCAACAAATCAATTTCTCAAAGGTGAAGAGAATACACTGCATTTTCTTCTTTTCCTTTGGGATGATCTCTATCTCCTGGCTTAGTCTAGGAAACCTAATAGGTACCTAGTAATTATGTTCTTGACAAATGATTTTGTAAATAATGTAAACACTCCTAAATATTCCCATAACGAGCTTGAATACTTACTATTGTTAGAAAATAAGACAAAGGCTTAAGAGCTGGTCATGCCCGTATATTACTTTTCTGACTTCTGCCCTTCGTAAGAGTTTCACCCATTTCTAACCTCTCCTCGAAAACTTTAATAATTACTCAATGTCCTTATTCCAAATATTTCTTTCCATGATTCTACAGAAAAGGAAAAAAAATAATAAGATCCTGCCATGATAAGAGGGTTGACAGAACTGGAGATCTTCAAAACAGCAGGGCTGCGAACTCTTCATTTTCCCATTTTCAACCCGAAATGAACTCTATTTCCCTATTTTCAACTCACATAATCTCTTCCAGGCAAATCATTGGAAAGATCAAGACATACTTTCAGAAAACCTGTTAAAATGTAGTTTCAGTTGTCCTGATTCCTAGCAAAATGATCCAGTCAGTATTGGTTTATTGGAAAGTATATATGAATCAAAGTGATAGGACTTAGGTGGGTTGAAAATAGTTAATTCAAAGTCACTTTTTTGTATTTCAAATAAGCTTCTTTAGGTGGTCATATTTGATCTCCATTATCTAACTAAAAGTTTTAAATGAGCATAATGATAAATTTTTTATTGTCTTTATGCTGTACCCCTTTCTATAAGGGTTATGGGGTGAGGGACAAGTACAACTTAGAGCTCGCTAATGTTATGAATGGCAGACAGCATAGAAAAGCCGCCTTCTGCTAAGTCCCAACAGTGTCTGGTCTTTAAAACCTTTCCAGTGTTTCTTCCCATTCCTGGCACCTTGGAAAAAACGATTCACTGTTGAACATAACAGAAATCACTATTGAATGACTACGATGTGCTATGTACTCCACAAAGTACTTCACAAACACCGTTTCTCACATATGCCTTTTCATGACCCTAGGAACTTTTGCAGATGAGCAGCAGTATTCTGAGAGGTTAAATGCCATGACAAACTTATACCACCTGTTGGTGGCAGAACAGAAATCAAAATTATTTCACTCTCACTTCAAAGCTCAGGCTATTTCTCTAAGATTTTCTCTAAGACTTTCTTCTAAATGTGCAAAAACCACTTCAATATATTATACTTGTCAGTTTAAATGCTAGTTCCTCATTAAATTTTTAATTTCCTAAGCAGTTATATCACTAAATAAGAGTATTTGAAACTCCCAATATTATGCCTAAGATGTATATTTATTACTTGAAAAGTCTGTGCAATGGAAACAGTATCATACACCATAATACTACATAAAAGAAAAGCTCACAGTTCGGAACACGGTTACTTAAACATACTTATGTGCCCTAGTCTCCATTTTTACATGTATTTTAATGACCCCTTTTTCATTAATTTCATTTTGATATGTTTTCATTATATCTCCTATGCAAATATGGTGTCCTGTGATGAGATAGCATAAGTTAATTAAAAAGGTGTTGAAGTTTTTACTATATTTTGCTTAATGACAGCATTCAGCAAATATTTAACCTTAGGGATATTTCCACTTCTCTTCTGTGACATGCATTACTGTAAATTATTGTAATTTGACTAGTCCTATCTTCTGTGCCAGCCATCTTAATTGTATAAGTCCTGATTTTGGTTGTTTAGTAGCATTTTGTTTATTCAGAAAGAAAAGTTTCTCCAACCACACACAGGAGGGGTATGAGTAGGGGGAGGTGTCTGTCCGCCCAGCCCTGGTCCCCAGCCTATGTGGTTTTGACAGCAGTAAGGGCTGCAGGGTAATGGCCCCCAAAATAAAAATGGTGTATGGGGGGGGGAGGGAGGAGCACGAAAGCAGTGGGGCGTTGTGGGGGGAAAGGGAAAGAAGAGGTCAGTGCTGAAAACCTTGCAGGTGGAAAGCCATTTCATGAACATTTCTTGTAGATCCTACCACCGTGGACACCTTCTTTGCCCATCAGCAGGACCAGGGTCCTGGAGGACATGTGACAGTGACATTGAAGGCTGGGATGGGGAGGGTGGGGTTGGAGAGCTGGGGGCACACGCTGAGTGCCACCACCTGGACCGCCGCTCTGATGACTGAGTCCTGATTTCTAAGTGTAAAAGTAATTCTAATATTGCTAGAAGTTGAGAGAAAACCTCTGTATGAGAAGGTAAGAATAGTTACTAATATTTACGTTTTTAAAATAACATACATATCAGTTGATAATATGTTAGCATATAAAATTCGGTAATTTCAGATATCTAAACTTTACTTGCCTTAGGCTTTCTTCAAGTGTGAAACATTTCAATTCAAAAGAATATATTTCTGGGAATGATTCATCATTATCCTAAAAAATAAAGAAGATGCTTCTTATATTTAAAGGAGAAAATTCCAAACAACTCTCGCCTTGAATAATTTTTAAAGAAATGATTTTCAGTGCCTTTGACAGTCACAGGCAGACAGCCTTATTTTCCTGTCTTTTTAAAAAATGCAAATGTTAGGATGCTTAACTTTCTAGGATTCTGTCCATCATTATAATGAGGGCATCACATGCATCTTTTCTAGACTACAAAACTTCAAATTACATCTTGTGTCTTATTCACTGATAGAGTCTGATCTCTACTCTCTAGAGAAAATGGTGAATTTTAGAATCAGAATGAAACAGCAACATTATAAGAAGGCAAAGAACAGATATAAAATTGCATTACAATGGGTAGTAATTGCTCTAGGACACAGAGAGTGGAAGAACCGTAATGTTTCTTCATTTTTGCCAAACAAATCAAATCCAGTTCAGGATGCCCATTTGCAAGGTCAGCACAAAGCTCAGTGACATACATGTCTGTATACACTACACACAGCAGGTTACACCTCAATTTGCAGCTACAATTATCCAAGAAAATTCGAGGTAGTATGTAGACTGGGGTGGGAAGATGCCTCTGGTAGACCATTGTTGTGGACATTCTTTTTTATTGATTTTTTTCATGCTTACCCGAAGATATGTGTATTGATTTTAGAGAGACAGGACGGGGGAGAGAGAGAAACATGAATGTGAGATCGAAACACCCCTTGGTTGTTTTCCCTACGCGCACCCTGACCAGGAAATCAAACCACAACCCAGGTACGTGCCCTGATTCAAAATGGAACCTGCAAACTTTCGCTGTGCAAGGCATTGCTCTTACCAACTGAACCACCCAGACAGGCTGGTCTGGACATCCTTGAGGTGCCATGTGAAATATATACCTTACAGCTATGCTCCTCATAGCTGAGGTAAAAACACTTTAAAGCCAGGACTTTGGGGAAATAGTCGAGACTACTAAATAAGCAATTATCAAGAATTTGGAGAAAAAAATGTCAGGGTAAAATAATAAAAATATGGTACCATACAGTTAATAAATACTTGAAGAAAACCTATTGATTTTATTCCTGAGAGGGGTTCCTGGGATAACTATGAATTAGGGCCCAGTTAGTCTCATTTGCATACTTATTTCCACTTAGTAGAACACAATAAAAGATAGTATTAGAGGAGCTTTATGGAATTGTATACATATTTAGAGAAAGATAGCAAAATTTCTATAAATGAAGATCACCTTAAGAATTGAAGGGTTTTTTGGTTGTGTATTTAGTTATTACTTCTTAGAAATGAAAAATTAGACTAACAACTCTCAAAAAATGTTGGAAACATTAAACACATTGTTTAAAAAATAAAGGATTATGAGAAACATGGAAATAATAGATTATGTATAAAAACTGAGTTAGAGTCAGTGAACATAGATTATAAACAGAAGAAAAGCTGTGGATGGAAGGATTACTAAAAATTGCTTATGAAAGCATAATCATGAACTATTGTACTTTAAAACACTTTCTGAGATACCATCTCACATCTGTCAGAGTGGCCATCATCATCAAATCAACAAACAAGTGCTGGCGAGGATGTGGAGAAAGGGGAACACTTTTGCACTGTTAGTGGGAATGCAGCCTGGTGCAGCCACTACGGAAAGCTGTGGGGAGATACCTCAAAAAATAAAAAAATGGATTCGCCTTTTGACCCAGCAATTTTACTTCTGGGAATACATCTGAAGGAACCCAAAACATGAATTTGAAAGAATATAAGCCCCCTATGTTCATTGCAGTATTGTATACAATTGCCAAGATATGGAAGCAGCCCAACTGGTCATCAATAAATGAGCGGATAAAACAACTATGTGACATTTACACAATGAAATACTACTCGGCCATAAAGAAGAAGAAAATTGTTCCCTTTACAACAGCATGGATGGACCTGGAGAACATTAAACTAACTGAAATAAGCCAGTCAGAGAAAGACAAATACCATGTGATCTCACTCATACATGGAATCTAATGAACAACTAAACTAATGAGCACAACAGAGACAGACGCACAGATGGAGAGCAGATGACAGCTAGAGGGAGGGGGTGAGGGGGCACAGGGACTGAGCAAAAAAAGAACTCATGGATATGGACAGCAGTGTGGTATGTGGTGGGAAGAGTGGGTATAAGTGGACTAAATGGTAATTGAGAAAACGTATAAAGATTAAATAAAAAAGAAAAAAACAACTTCTTAAAAGGATTAGTAAACCTGCTAAATGTGTAGATGTCACTGAATTTCTGGATAATGAAATGATATATAAGCAGCAAAATCTAAAGAGGATCAGGAGAAGTTATATTAATGGAGGAAGGAAAAGCATATGAACTTTACAGTATTAGAATATAGATGTCTACATTAAATATTAAAAATGACTTCATTTTTAATATGATTCTCTACTAAGCAGTCATATTTCAGGATTAAATAATTATTTTGAGCTTTGCTTTGTATATATCATCACAGTATGCTAGAATGTTGAAAATTTTTGATGAATAGTGTTGAACACAAAACAAAATACTAATGTACATTTCTATAAAATAATAATACATCCAGACATGAAATATTATATGCACTTCTGGAAATTTCACTTTAGACAAGAAAGTACCACATGGAGGTAAGTCCATACAATGTAATAAAATTTAGGCAGTAATTCCCAGCTGGTCAATGGATAATGCCATATGTAGCCATAAATCTTTGACCACGGGACCATAACGTCTGGTACTTGAATTATGCTCCAAATACACCTGTGGCCCTTTTTGAATGTTCAGATGGTATTCCCCACTAGAAACTTAATGAATCAAATATCTTGTGTTGTGACCTAGGTTTCTGTATTTTGTAAAGCCATCCACGCAAGTCATATTCTAACTATTAAACCAATAGTTAGGATATGAACTATTATTCTATTGCTTACCAGTTTGAAAAGACAGAACAATTGGGAATCACTGTTAGTGCCTAGACCTGTGTGGTGGTTTCCAAAATCTCGATTTTCTTACTTGTGGGGCAAGAACATCACAGTTAACATCTTTGTCCTCCTCTCCTTCATCCTTATGTGAGCATAAAAATCAGTTGACTGATGAAAACCAGGGCCAGACTCTTGTGTGTATATGCTTTCAACCTTTAAATACTCAGCATTACCACAGACAAGTTTTCAACACACATTTTGTAAAGAATGAGGACATTTACTAGTGACATGTATGAGATAAGTAACTATTAGGCCCATTGCATAGGTTACACCTTTAATTCATTTCAATAATCCTTGAAGGTATGTGATGTGTACATACAGATTAGCATAAAGACAATGAGGACTCAAATTTAAATTGTCTCAAGTCCCAGGGCCAGTTAGCACATTCTTTGGCAGCAAGCCTGCAAGAAAGTAATCTGTCCCCTCATCACAAAAGTTTGAGGTGTCATGAAGTATAAAGCCAAACACTGCCACTATGTAAGTAGAGTTTTTTTTTAAATTAGAGTTCTTTAACCTAGAGAAATAAAAGCCAAAAGGGATGTGATAGAATTCATAATTCAAAAATATTATGAGAGGGTGGACATGAAAGTTTTTAGCATCTGAGAACATTTGAAGAGGCTATCCCCAGAAACTCACAAAAGATACCTTTTTAGAACTAATAAAAAACACTTCCATTTTACAGAGTTAGTTGCAAAACTGTGAAACTTAAAACCAAAATGTTCCATGTTGAATATATTTATAAAACTGAAGAGGGCAGAGAAAATTCCATAGGTGGCAAATTCATAACAAATTGAAGGGAAACTAGAACTTGAAGGCTCATATGCTCCCAGCTATGGCTTTTATTAATGAGTTAGCTCAATATTTTCAGTGGAGTCCAAGCTCTTTGAAGTTTC
>PVKM010022795.1:0-21571 GCA_004027735.1 Carollia perspicillata
GTGGGGCAGTGGGTTTGCTGTTGCTCCTAGAGGGACTGGGACCTAGGATAGTCTGGGATGGAGTTTCAGATGGAGAGAAGACTGCTGTTCTGCCCCCTGCCCGTGTGTACGTTAGATGAAAATTAAAAAGAACATCGAAACGGGATTGGGGGTTACTGTCCAGAATATTTAAAGAATTCCAATAACTCAACCATAACAACAAAAACACCAACCTGATTAAAAATGGACAAAGGGTTTGAAGAGCCGTTCCTCCAAAGAATATATACAAACGGCCAAATAAATACATGAAAAGATGTTCAACATCGTTAGTCATTGGGGAAATGCAAATCAAAACCACAATGAGATGCCCCTTCCCACCCGTTAGGGTGGCTGTGGCCCGAAAAGAGCAGATGTTGTCAGGGATGTGGAGACACTGCAACCCTGTGCGTTGCTGATGGGGATGTAAAGTGGCTTAGCCGCTGGGAAAGTCAGTGCAGTGACCGCTCACCACCTGAGACAGAATTTTCTTGTGATCTGGGAACCTCACTTCTGGGTTTGTACCCAAAAGAATTGAAAACAGGGACTCTGAGAGATATCTTACACCCAAGGTCATAGCAGTATTGTAAAGGGACGAACAGCCCAAGTGGCCGTTGACAGATGAACGGAAAGCAACATGAGCTGCAGACGTGCGGTGAGCTGTCACTCAGCCTCAAGAAGAAGGAAATTCCGACACAGGCTACCGCTCGAGCAAGCCTCGAGGACTGTGTGGTGAGTGAAATAAGCCAGCCACAAAATGACAAATACTTTATAATTCCACTCACACGAGGTACCTGGTGTCTTCAGATTCCTAGAGACAGGAAGTAGAGAGGTGGCTGCCAGGGGCCGGGGAGGAGGAAATGAGAAGCGACTATCTAACAGGCTCAGAGTTTCGTTTGGGGAAGATGGAAGAAGCTCAAGAGGCGGATGGTTGTGACGGTTGTGGAAGAATGCATACATTTAGTGCTACTGAACTGTACACTTAAAAATGGCTAAACCTGTAAATATTTTGTTATGTATATTTAACATAGTTTTTGGATAATGTAAAAAATTGGTTAAAATGGTATGTTTGTGTTGTATATACGTTACCACAATTTTAGAATAAGAACGTCAAAGACCGCTTGTAATGGGAACAGAGACCTCCGACTGGCAGCCTGTGGTGCCTTTAGTTTAGAGTAGTCATTCAGCCTCACTGGTGTGGGGCCTGTGACTGTATGAGATCCGGGGGCTTCTAAGCCCCCCAAGCCCTTCGAGCACCAGGTGGTGTAGCTACCACCTCTTCCTCGGAGTTACTGCCCAGGGGCCAGTAGGTCTCCCCGGGGGGCCGGGCCAGACCGATGGCCCCACTGCCTCCCTCTCAGTGGGGCAGCTCTGCCCAAGGTGCTCATTCCCATTCTAGTCCTGCTTCAGCCTCTCAGCTGGGTTTGGACCTTTTCTTTCTGGGTTTGTGGGAGCACAGCAGGTGTCCTGGGCCTGTGCCACCAGCAGCTGATCTACCCGCCCCAGAGAGCTGAACACCATGAGGAAATTGCCACGGCCTTCTCAGCTCCCTCTGTGTTCTCAGGAGTGACTTATCCTCTGTTCTCTGTAGGTTTTCTTTTCCTCTGCCTGCAGCGTTGCTGTGGATGCCACCCTGAGGCAGAAAGCTGCAAAGTTCCAAGCTCACTTGACCAAGAAGTTTCGGTGGGACTTCGAAGCAGAGCCTGAGGACTGCGCCCCAGTGGTGGTGGAGCTCCCCGAGGGTGTGGAGACTGGCTAACTGGGAGTGCTGTCAGCCAGGGGAGGCCCCTTCCCACCTAGCTGCAGTCCTGACCTCTTCACTCACCCCTTCTCCTGGGACCTACCAGAGCAGCGGCCCCACCAGGTTCTGCAGCGATGGAGCCAGAATTCCCTCCTTCACCAGTAAATGAGTTCCTTCAGTGCCAAAGAGGCTGTGCCGTCCTGCAGGCCCACTGTGGGCTCCCCAGCAGCCTGGCCTTGGTGCCGCCCTGACTGAATTCCAGGTGGACTCTTCCCGAAGCTCTTGGGAGAGGCCTGCCTCAGCAGCAACCTACTTCCTTTTGAATGAGAAGAAATTGAGCAAAAAGCCCAAGAGAACTAGTTGCTCGTTCCACAGAATGGTTAGAAAACAAGAAACCCTGGACCGCCAAGGAGTCTGAGATGTCAGTTGGTGGTTTTTAGGTTCCACAGAGGGCAGCAGGGAGATGAGCCGGAATTTCTGCCTGCCTCTTGTTGAATGGGACTACACCACGGAAAACCTGGGCATCTGACCACTCAGGAGCCCCGGCCTGGGGAGGGTGTGACACAGAAGACAACTGGGTTGTGTCTGAGAAGTCACCAGCTTTTGTTTCCTCCACCTAAGTCCTTTCTCCCATCCAGAAGTCCCAGTGGATGATCTTCCCAAGGTTGTCTTGGCCCCTGGCCTCAGGGGCCTTGCTGGTGCTACACCTCTCCCCTTTGTTCTATTCTGAGGTCTCAGAGGCAGAAGTGGGACTTGGCGACCCTCCTGTGTGGCCGCATTCCTCATCAGAGCCGCCATGACTGCTTTTGATGGCCTGGAGTTTCAACAGCAAAGGGAAAGGTTCTTGCTATGGACAGGCTACTTCGGCCCTGTTGGAGTTCTGTGCCCTTGTTCAGAGCAGTAGGGGTGGCTGGTTGGCCTGGATCTTTCCATCCTGCTGTGGAGCTGTCGGCCACAAGAGTAATGGCACTTGGGTTTCCTGGGGGTCCTGAGAGCATGCCCGTCACGCACACTGGCCCCTCCATCCTGACTTCAAGAGGGTGTACTATGTTCAGAGTCCCTGTACTTTCCCACGGCTGCAGCTCACACCAGGTTTCTAAATGAGAAGTCCTGCTGGTTAAGACGTTTGGTTCCACTCGTTTCCTTGGAGATGTTTTTCCAAGAGTATAATGTACATTAAAGTCTTGGAGTTGAGACTGAATCCCCTTGTGTGAGTCTCTTTTGCAGTTAATCTGCCCAGTTCCCGAAGCAGCCAGGCCTCTGCCCATAGAATCTCCTCCCTCCTGAGCACCAGGACACACTTGCCCAACCTCTGCAGTCTCTGGAGGAGGCAAGCAGCCAGCATTGCCTCCCGTTCCCAGTGGGGCTTCTAAGACAGGCACACCAGACAGGACCGAGGCCCTGTATGTGGATAGTAACCAAAAGCTTCACCTTGCGTGAATTTGCTATTTTCCTCCCCAAAGCCCACTTATCAGAAGTACCTGGGGAGCTCGTTAAAAGTGTGGATTCCAAAAGAATTAAGTCCCGATTTATGCTGCACTGTGGAAGAACTTGGAAACCATTGTGCCGAGTGAAAGAAGCCAGACACAAAAGGGTGTGTGTTACATGATTCTGTTCATTTAAAGTGTCCAGAAGAGACCAGTCCATAGAAACAGATGAGTGGTCGTCAGGGACAGGGGGATGGGGAATGGCGCAGATGAGTTCGGGACTTCTCCCTGGCAGTGAGGAAAGAATCTGGAGTTACGGGGATGGTTGCATAGCCTTACGAATATATTAAAAACCACTGAAAGTATGTGCACTTTTACAGTGGTGAATTTTGTGGTATTTAAATTATGTGTCAATAATTTTTAAAAGTGCACACAAACAAGTCCCACCCTGCAGGAGTTGGGAAGCAGAGAAGCTGGATACGGCCTGGGTTCTGAGGCACCCTCGGTTTTGAGTAAATACCTAGAAGTGGCGGCGTTGCAATTCAGTACCCAGGGCTCAGGTGGGACAGAATTTGTCTCCCACTGGCCTTGTCAAATGCTGAGTCATGTGACCTCGTTCTCCAAGCTTGCTGATCTTAGGTCTGCACAGGCCACTCCCCACCAGCACCATCCTCACAGACAGGTTAAGGAAAAGTCGCTGCTGTTGACTACGTGTCTGTCCTCTTACCTCACTAAGCCTCACAGCAATACGTGGTAAGTCCTGGTAATGTCCTGGTATCCCACTTACTGGTACGGAGCTGGGCTCAAGAGCTTTGGTCACTTTGCCAGGGTCCCACAGCAGGTAAGGATGGGGGACAAGAGTCAACCTGTGCCCAGCCACTGCATGCACTGCTGGGACTCACTCCTTCCCTGTGCAGGCCCTGCTTGCCCAGATCTAGCCTTGACCCTACCGACAACCTGGGGCAAGCCGCTTACGTTCTCGGGGCTTCTGTCTGCTCCTGTGTAAAATAGGAGTTTGCTTGGATTTGGGGTTTCTGACAGGCTCCCTCAGGCATTTAAAAGTGGGCCCATGCCCTGGCAGGTGTGGCTCAGAGGATTGAGTGCCTGCCTGCAAACCAAAAGGTCACCTTTCCGATTCCCAGGCAGGGCACATGCCTGGGTAGCAGGCCGGGTCTCTGGTTGGAGGCGTGCAAGAGGCAGCCGATGTTCCTCTTCCTCTCTTTTTCCCTTCCTTACCCTCTCTCTAAAAATAAATAAAATCTAAGAAGAGTGGACTCCTGTGTTATTTTAAAGGTTTTCGAAGGGGAAACCACATTGACACTGGATAATGTGGCTGGGTTGTCAAAAAAACAATACATCTCGTGATCGAGGCGGGAGTAGCATCAGCCCTGTGTGTTCTCCTTGTCCCAGCTGGCAGTCCTCTGCGTGTCTTTGATGAGTAGGAAATGTGAAAACAAATTAATTATTACCTAATACTTGCAGTATTTTTGGAAGGCAGAACCCTTCCAAGCTGAAAACCAGTGGTGTCGCTGGTCCCTAAGCTCCCTTGCATGCAGTTCTAACACATCTAAAAGTGAAGCTATTGTCAGGACCTGGCCTGATTTTTAAATCCCTGCAAATGCAGGCCTCCTGGGGTCTGGCTCTTATTTGCAAGGCTGTTTTATCCTATTAACAGAATCAGCAGAGGTGGTGACTCCAACCCCTCCGGCTGTCCCCGTGACCAGCTCTCCCTGCTCTGAGCCCTGTTCTGTCTAATTTCTCACCACTTGAGCAGTGGAGGAGATCCCCGCCACAGATTGCCTCTTACCATCAGTAATTATTTTCCCAACATCATCCCCTTGTAAATATTATTTCATATTCCCAGAGCGTTGTGACATAGTGGTCTCCCCAACCAATCAGACTTCGGCTTGACCGAGATGCCGCCCCTCACTGAGATGGGGGCTGGAAATGCAGAGCGTGCGCAGTGGGCGAGGCCATCACTGAGTCGGGTCTGCCAGGTTCAGAGAAGCTCACCTGAACCACCTGCTAATCCTGGGGTCGATGTGGTCCAGTGACTCTGCAGAACCCTCTTCTGTCCCCTGCTGACCACAGCCATTTCTCACCTCAGAGTTCACCGCATGTGGCCCAAGCAGGCTTTGTTTTCATTAAAACCCTTCTAGACCTTTCTATGTCCAGACCGGGCTCATTCTCCCCCCAACGCGGCTCCTGCTATGGACTGGCCTCCCTCCTGAGATGGTGGGGTATGAGCTGAATTCATGTCAGGTGTTCCCTGCTGCAGTGGGGAGGGGAGTGTCCAGCCCCTCCCCCACCTGCCGAGCCTTCTGTCCTGTGTCCTGGATCTGGTGCTCACCTCACTAGATTTCTCTGGAACACAGGGGTCCTGGGGGTTGTGCTGTCAGTTAAAGTGATGCTCGGTGGGAGGAGACTAGGAGCGGAACGGGCTCCTCAGTGGAGTGGTCCAGTGTCAGATGGCCTGTGCCGAAGAAATTCCGCAGGTCTCTCTTCCCTAGATTTTTGCCTTGCTTCTTTTTGCCCCACGTTGCTCCATTTTCCTTCTGTCCCCCTCCAAACATTTTTACCTGCCTCAAGTCTGGGCTGTACACTTGTAGGGAGATGGAGTGACGTCTTGAGGAGAGGGAGCTGTCGTGTGAGAAGCAGTGGGAGAAAAATGCAGGACCTTCACCGAAAAGCAGAGAGGCTGAGAGCTGGGGAAGAAGAGGTCTCTGCCTCCTGCAGGGCAGAGTTGGGGCCCAGGGGTGAGTGACAGGGAGGCAGAGGGTGGCTGGGTACCTGCCCCCGTGAGCTTACATTCTAGTAAGGGGGTGGGGGCAGACAATAGCGTAAGAAGCAGATTATAGAGTGTGTTAATGATAAGAAATGCTCTGGAAAAAATGGAGCAGGATAAGGGAAATGGAGAGTTCTGGCAGGGTGAGGGGAGATGTTGCGATTTAAATGTCATGGCATCTGAGCAAAGGTTTGAAGGAGGTGGGCAGTGAGTTGTGTGGGCATCCGGGGGATCAGTGTTCCAGGCAGAACGAACGGTGGGTGCAAAGGCCCTGGGGCAGGAGTGTGTCTGGAGTGTTGGAGGAACGCCGGGGGGTCAGCATGCTGAGAGTGGGTGGTTAGAGGGGAGGGTGGTGGGACGGGACATCCGGGAGGGTACAGAGGGACCAGATGACCCAGGGCTTAGGGGCTGTGGTAAGAACATTGTATTTTACTCGGGGCAGTGGGGACCCATTAGAGGGTTTTAAGCAGGAGAGTGATGTGATCTGACTTCCGTTTTAACAGCGTCACGTCATGAGCTTCTGTGGTGGATGGAGACTGCCCGGGAGCAGGCGAGAGCGAGGGGGACCAGGGAGGGGACTAGTGCCGTGATCCGGGCGAGAGCGGCAGCAGGTGCACACACTGGGGCCGTATTCATGAGTCAGGTGAGGGGTGGACTGGATGTCTGTCAGGGGCCCGTCTAGCCTGGGGACCCCTACTTCTCTGAGACCTCAGAATCTGAACAGAATACCAAAACATTGGGGTCCCCTTCCCTACCTCAGGAGTCCCTTCTCCTGGCCCATCATGGGATCTCTCAGCCTTTCCTCTCCCCAAATTTGCATTTGGGTAGGTGGGGCACTGATGAAGGATTGGGAGGGCTGTCCTAAGAGTTTTGGGTGTGGGGGCTCGAGTCATTCATGCACCCACGTCCCCCACGGAACTCGCACGGACCTCGAGGTGATGAATCTGAGCTAGCATGCGCTGCGCAGCCTCCCTTCTCGCTGCTGGGCACCTGAGGTCCTTTCCTTCCCTTATTCATGAGGAATACAGGTATTCGGGGAAGGTGCTGTCATTCCTCGTCATACAGACGAGGAAATCGAGCACAGAGAGGTGGAGCACAGGCTGGCGGGTCGCAGAGCCAGAATTCAGCCCACCTGTCTGAGTTCGGCACTGTTCCGCCACGGTGCAGCTCTCCTTAATAAGGAGAGTTACATAATCTGTGATCATTGCTGGAGGATCCGGGCTTCCAGCTGACAACTGGCAACGTCAGCCACTTAACAAGGGTGGTGGGCAGGCCCCACTGGCCTCTCGGTTTCTGACAGCTTGCTTATGGCTCTTCCCAGACTCTGTGTTCATATCTGGCCTGTGAGCACACTGGACCAACCAGGCTGGGGTAAGGTGGCACCTGGGTGTGGGAGGAGGGGGAGAGCATCTGGTCCAGAAAGAGGCTCCTTCTGCTCTCTGGTACACCTGAGCGGCGTTTGCAAAAGCATTTGCTTTAGCGAAAGATGCTGCTGGATGTGGGGCCTCTGAGGGGTTGATTTAATGCCTATACACTCAACTAAGCTGTTTTATTCTAAGTCTAGCAACAGAACAAGGGTCTCCAGGGTACATTTTTTAAAAGGATTTTATGTATTCATTTTTAGAGAGAGGGGAGGGGAGGAAGGAAGAGAGGGAGAGAAATACATTGATGGGCTGCCTCTCGAATGCCCTCAACTAGGGACCTGTCCCACAGCCCAGGCATGTGCCCGATTCCCCAGTCACTGACTGGGAATCGAACCGGTGACCTTTCTGTTCACAGGCTGGTGCTCAATCCATTGAGCCGCACCAGCCAGGGCTCTCCAGGGTACGTTGTAAATGAAGAAGGACACACCTTCCATTGTTCATTTGTGTTTTAGATGTTGTTCATTAACATCCTCTGCTCATTTTTCTGTTGGATCTTTGTATTTTTTTAAATATGTATTTATCTTATCATAATATATCTTAATATTAGAAATATTTCCTCCAACTCGCCTTTTAATTTTATTCTGTTTTGAAATACTATCCACACGGATAGCTTTCTTTTGTGTGTGTGTCAAACATGTTGAACTTCTTCTTGATTGGATTTATTCCCATTGCTTTCATTCTTAAAAGTCCGTTCCTGTATCAAGGTGAAACCGATAGTAGCCTCTGTCTGTGCTGCTTTTCCACAGTGCGTCCCACCTGCGTGATTTTGTGTGCTGCCACAGTCAGCACCACGCTTCCCGGCCCCACTCGACCCGGCCCCGCTCCTACCTTTCACACTCGCGCTCCACCTTCCCTGGCCAGACTGTGAGCCCCACACACCCTCTCGTGCCTCCGTCCTTGTCCTTCCCTCAGACAGCGACCACATCCCTGTGGCTTCTACAGCCAGGACCACACACACAGCTGTCCATTGGTGTCCCAGTCTGGGGGTGAACAGTGCATTTCCTGTCGCTCCTCGGGGGCTAGAATCATTTGTTCACAGCTCTGTACCGCCTTGCTCCAAGCATGGGCTACGGGCGTAAATGCTTTCTTGACGGGAAGATCTCCCCTCCCGGTCTGAGGAAGCCCAGGCACTGGTTGCTGTTACCGTAGATTACACAACTCACTCCTGTTCGCGTCTCTTCTGCTGTCAGGCCTCCTTTGCTTTTCTACTCCTTGTCACTCTGGGTAGGAGTGCCAATCATATTGCCTCACCCCATCCTTCCACCCACACGGATAGACACAGCTCCAGTGAAGCTACTCGGCATCTTCCCTGGGATGCTTCCTCTAGAAGATGCGAAGGATACCACTTGCTTTTGGAGTCTGGGTGCTAGAGGACTCTCAGTAGGACCTAATAAGGCTTATTATTCCCATTAAAAAATCCTTATACTACAGAGGAGGATGAGACCAACACAGAAGGAAGCTGAGCTGAGAGCTAGAGAAAGCCAACCTCCCTGGAGCACCTGGATCCAGCCCTACCTACAGCCCACACCACAATCCCCAGGCTTCCCCCTCCATGAGCCAATACCATACTTTTTTATTTTTTAGATTTTACTTTATTGTTCTATGAACATTTAACATGAGATCTACCCTCTCAACAGGTTTGAAGTGTGCAATACAGCAGTGTTGACTGCAGGTACTATATTATACATCAGATCTATAGAACTTATTCATCTTGCTTAAATGAAACTCTGTGTCTGTTGATTTGTAAGTCCTCATTTTCCCCTCCCGCAGCCACCGGAAACTCATTCCATTCTTTGACTCTGTGACTCTGACTAGTTTGCGTACCTCATACTGTATACAATAGCCCAGGTGGGGAGACAACCAAAATGTCCACTGACAGCTGAGTGGACAAAGAGAATGTGGTCCACCCACATGGTGGAATATTACCAGCTTAAAAAAAAAGAAGGACACCCTGCAATACGTGGCAACGCGGATGAACCATGAGGATGTTATGCTGAGTGAAATAAGCCAGTGACACAAAGACAAATACTGTGCCTTTTCCCTGAAACCCCTTGCCACGGGATTCTGCCCTTGTAGTCAAAAGACTCCTGATTGACCCATTCCCACAGCGTGAGGCCTTGGCCTTCATTGCCTGCCCATCTGCGAAGCTCCTAAGATGTCTAACGTCAAAGGAGCCTTAGAGACCACAGACTCACCCTGCAGTTGGTGAAGCCGAGATCCCAGGGGAGAGAAGGGTCTCGTCCAGGACCACATGGTGATCTGTTCAGTGACCAAAGGAAAGAAAAAAGCTTGGGCTCACTGGCCAGCACCCTGGATGGGGCCGTGGGCCTCAGGGATGGCATTGGAGTGCCCAGGGGCTGTTGATTTGCTGGTTTTGGATGCACCACCCAGACGGGCTTGCTGCCACCCCCCAGTGAGTGTGCAGCCGAGGGAGGGTCCAGGATGGACTGTGGGGGGCATCGAGCCCTGCTGTTGCTGCCCCTGACTTCTTGGCCTCTGTCGGGAGAGGCGGGTAGTGGTGGCCGTGACTGTGGCTGCCACGTACTGCCATGTGGCTGCCACGTGGCAGCCACGGTCACGGCCACCACGTACGGAGTGCCACGCACCAGGCTGCAGGTTAAACCATCGCAGTAGCTTTACATCCATCCGCTCCCTGAAGCCTTGCAGCTTCCACATGGAGGAGGTACTGTGGGAACCCCTGCTGTGCCAGCCAGCGAGGCAGCCCAGAGAGGTTAGGGACTTTTCCGGTGGTCACAGGGCAGTGCTGCAACAGCCCAAGTGGCTTGGCTCCTGGAAGCAAGCTCAGATGCCCGCAGGGGCTGAGTGGACAGAGAGCGCCTGCTCACAGCAGCCAGCTTCAAGCAGCCTGGTCAGAGCTTCCAGTTTTTCCAGAGAAGCTGGAAATCTGGATTTTTATGTAAAACTTCTCTATTTTTAAATGTTGGCAACAAATTCAGAATTTTTTTAAAAAAACAACACTGCAAGCCAACCAAAAACACATTTACAAGCCAGTGGATGGCAACGTTTCTGCTTTACTACGTCCTTGTGCGGCTGGAGGCCGGTGTCCGACCCCCGGGAGTGTCTGTCCTCTGCGGGAGGGAGAACTGACCTGCCCGGATTAAGGGTGGGTGTCGTTAGACCCCGGTGGGGCCCTGCCCCGCACCCGTTCACCCTGGAGTGTGTCTCTAAGGCGAATCGGGGGCAGAGTAGGGGTTCGTGTGAGAGCCGCAAGAGAGCCCATGGAGGCTTCTCATCCTGTGTCCCAGGTGAGGACACTGAGACCAGCCGAGGTGGCGAACACGGCCGACATCCACAGTAACTCGGGGAAGGAGCTGCTCGGCCCAGATCGGAGGTCCTTCTGAGCCGCAGGTGCGGTGCTCTTATCACTGCCCTACCCAGCTGGTGCGTTCGTCTAGGCAGACGAAACCCCTGTATTCCGGAACACGCCAGGATCCCAGCCTCGCCCCAGATAAGAGTAGCATTAGGGACGTCACTGAGCCTCTCTGAGGCTTAGTTTCCTTACTTGCTGAAGGGGGGCCACGGCCCCCCTCTCGGGTAAGAGCGAGTGAAGTAAGACTGGGAATGGGCCTGGTGTGCGGCAGGTCAACGATGCCTTCTCTCTCTTCCCCTCTATCCGAGACCCGAGACACGGGGACACCGTGTGGAGGAGGAAAGGCCAATGTCACGCCCACCACTCCTGGGGCCGTCCTTTGTTAGGGGGCCATGCTAAACACAAGTTTGATCATCTGTCGGAATCCACGAGAGAGACAGGTGACGGGGACCTGGCCAGGCAACAGGACCATGTCATTGCGGAGACGGGCGCGCTGGCTCCATGGGGCTGTGTGCGCAATGTCCCGGGTGCTCCCCAGACAGTGGCCCGACAGGCTTCACGTCCTGGGACCCCGAGGGGTACTGGAGAAGGCTTTCAGGCTCGTGGACTCACAGAACTAGGATGCCTGGGGGGAGGGGGAGGAGGAGGGGAATGCCATGGCTAGCGATTCTGTCTTCCAGGCAGGTGTGTCCTGGCACACAGGCTTCCGCTCCTGTCCCTCACCTGGGACAGACACGATGAAATGATCGTGTGTGCTTTCCTTCTCAGTGTGGCGCCCCAGGCAACCTCTGTCCACTGCGGGCGGCTGGCATGGGAGAGAAAACCTGTTTGTCTTTGCTGGTCCTGTTCAAACCCTCATCTTCGGGTAGTGGGAGACAGACCCACAGAGGGCAAAGGCTGTATCTAAGGTCACCTAACATGTTCATGTCAGGGCTGGTGTCCCAGCTGTCCTGTGTCCAGCCTCAAGCCTGGGCCCTGTTGGGTGGAGGCCACTCAAGTGGAGGGTGTCCCTGCAGCCTCACCTCTGGCCCAAGCCCCAGAGCTGCGCACAGAGCCTGAACTCCTGTCCTGGTTCCCCCAGGAAGCCGCAGCTTTGCAAGTGTGTTGGGTCTTGACCCCACGTCCTGGTGACCCTTGAACAAGTCCTGGAGTTTCTCTGGGGCTCAGTTTTCTCCTCTGTAAGACAGTGGTATTGGCTCTGCCCCAGGCTCCTGTGAAGCCATAGCACCCAGTCCTTGAAGAGTAGGGGGCTGGGCACTCTTCACCTCTAAGAGCAGGGGACTGAGCTGAGGACATTTGCAGCCCCTTCCGTGTGCTGCTTCTGGAGCCAGGACCGGTGTGTGGGGCATGCTCTGAGTTACAATGACATGCCAGAGCCGAGTCTGTCCCCCTTCATCTGGTCACTTCAGGGCAGGGGTGGGGTAGGAGCTGGGGGTGGTGTCTGCTTCATCTCCCGGCACCAGCCCTCAGCCCTGGGCCTGGTGCAAAGGGGGAGAATGAGTGAGTGGATGAATAAGACCCTAACAGTAGTGCTCGTCGAGCCCGCTCTGTGCCAAGCTCCTGCACACATCATTGTTCATCCTGGTGGCCGTGGAGGGAGTCCCAGCCCCTCCTGTCACCTGTTCACCATGTACGCATCCCCTTCTCCCCAGGCCGTGGTTTCCAAATCTCCCCAGGGCCCAGAGCTGGCCCCAAGACCCTGACCTGAGCCCAGCCAGGGCAGTCACTCCCAAGCACCCCTCAGGCATTGGTGGCCTCACCCTTCGATCTTGACCTGGTGACTCTCATCTCCTCAGCCTTGAGATTGGCCCCCAGCAGAAGGGTCATACCTTGGCCTCCCTGTGTCTATTCAGCTTGGGTTCTCTGAGGATTCCTGACCCTTCTTCGCCTGGCCTCAGAAACAGCCTCTTGGCTGAAGGGTCCTTCCTATTAGGCTTTGTTTTGATCCCCACTCCTCAGCAGGAATGATCAAGGTTGAACCTCATGGGCCCCAGTGGGCAGGGCCGAGACTAGTCAGGTGAAGCTAGGAGAGGCGGCTCTAAAACCTCAGCTTGAGGTACAACTTACAGTAAAGTTGCTCAGAATGGAATGAGCTCTTTGAAAGTAGTGAGTCCTCTATTCCCAGAAGTGTGCAAGTGTTGAATTGGCCAAAAAGTTCATTTGTTTTTTTTTTTTACCATAAGATGGCTCTAGTGCTTAATAAAATTGTCTTTAATTTTGTTCTAAGCAAATTTGTTAGATTGTCTTGTGACAGCTGTCCTATCAGTGTGCATTATTAAAAAAACATCAAAATTGGTGAATTTTTGTGTAGCTATTTTAATACTGAAGATTGAAGAAAATACACAACATTTTTGGCATTTTATGCTTTATTATTTCAAGAAAGGTAAAAATGCAACTGAAATACAAAAAAAAAAGTTGTGCAGCGTATGGAGAAGGTGCTATGAGTGATCAAACGTGTCAAAAGTGGTTTGCGAAGTTTCATGCTGGAGACTTCTCGCTGCTCGCTGTTCCCCAGTCGGGTGGAGCAGCTGAAGTTGAGAACCATCGAACCGAGACATGAACTGAGAACAACCAATGTCATGCCATGCGGGAGACAGCCCACATACTCAAAATACCCAAATCAATAAAGTTATTGGCGAAAATGAAAAATGTCTTTCATTTTATGGGAAAAAACTGAACAGACTTTTTGGCCAACCCAACAGAACACAGGCTAACACAATTTAATGGGGTTAACACAGACACCCACCAGGAGAGTGATTCACCAGGTCACTGCGCAGTGCCTTCCCAGTTCTTAGGCCACAAATCTCTGTTCCGGGCCTTGCTTCCCAACCATGCCCTACGCCACACATAGAAACACGGCCATGAGCAGACCCAATTCAGGGCAGGGGAAGGGGAGTGGAGTCTCGGGGCTGAAAGCGAGTTGTTCATAATCACACAGCTGGGCTCAGAACCAGGGACCCTGGGACCCTGGGACCCAGCTGCCTTTTTATTTTTTAATTCCCATTCCTCTATGCATTTCCCTTTGGCAACTGTCAGTTTGTTTTCTATACCTGTGAGTCTGTTTCTGTTTTGTTTTGTTTGTGACTGGTTGGTTTTGAAATATTTATTTTCAGAGAGAGAGGGGAAGAGAGGGAGAAGGAGACGGATAGAAACATCAGGGTGTTCAATTGGTTGCCTCTAGTGTGCCCCCTACTGGGGACCTGACCCGTAACCCAGGCACATTCCCTGACTGGGAATCAAACCAGCTTATTTTGTTTTTAGAGTCCATGTGTGAGATCATACAGTATATATTTTTCTCTGACTTATTTCATTTAACATAATACCCTCTAGGTCCATCCATATTGTCGCAAATGGCAAGATTGCGTTCTTGTTTGTGGCTGAGTAATATTCCACATTGTTTTTATCCATTTATCTATTGATAGATATCTAGGTGGCTTTCATATCTTGGCTATTATAAATAATGCTGCAAGGAACATAGAGGTGCATCTAGCTTTTTCAGTTAGCATTTTTGGGTTCATTGGGTAAATACTCAGAAGTGGAATTGCTGGATTATATGGCAGATCTATTTTTAATTTTTTGTGGTAACTCCATACCTTTTTCCACACTGGCTGCACCAATTTACAGTCTCACCAACGGTGCACAGGGGTTCCCTTTTTTCCACATCCTCACCAACACTTGTTATTTGTTGGTTTATCGATGATGGCCATTCTGACTGGTGATATCTCACTGTGGTTTTAATTTACATTTCCCCGATGATTAGTGACATGGAGCATCTTTTCATGTGTCCATTGGCCATCCGTGTGTCCTGTTTGGAGAAGTGTCTGTTCAGATCATCTGCCCATTTCCAATCAGATTGTTTGGTGGGTTGGTTTGGGGTTTTTTGGTGTTAAGTTGTGCAAGTTCTTTATATACTTTGGATATTAACCCCTTTGTATAGTTTGGATATTATTGGATGTTCCCAGATGCCTTTTTGCAGGGGCTTCACTGGTCCTTTATGGATCAAGGCCAAGGCCGATGTGAGACCCTCATCTATCCCAGAAGGTTCCTACAATGCTCTGGCTGGTGCGTGTAGCCACCAGGTAGGTGTTGGAGTCAGTGGGCAATGAGTGTGAGGGCTGGGGGTCTGGGTTCAGATTGGCAAGATGATGCAATACCTGAGGGACAGAAGCTTTTGGGGGGCCTAAGGCCACGGGACGCTGGAGGCTCGAACACCCAACCCAGCAAGAGGGAGGAAGGAGCGCGCACCAGAACTTCCCACACCTGCCATCTCGGCGCATCCGTGTCTCTCACGTGCTCCAGGATAGACACAGCAGCACCCACATCCAGACTGCTCACATGCACCAGGTGCACACGCGTGCCATGCACAGGGACACCCGCCTGTATGCAGGCATGTGCACAGGCCCCACATGCTGTGAAGCCCCTGCTCAGCCCTCCTGGCTGGGGACGGTGTGCAGGGCAGGGGGCATGTGCTGGGGCCTCTTCTGGGAGCCTGATGTTATGGAGGCCTTTTCCTGCCCGTTCCTATAGCTTTCTCCACCCATGGGGGGGCACCAGGGCTCGGGTGTGCAGGGAGGTGGCAGAACATCTCAGCAGGGCTCTCGAGTCGGCTAGCCTGGGTTCAGGTTTTGGCTCTACCACCTTATAGCTCTGTGACCTCGGCAAGTCATTGGACCTCTCTGAGCCTCAGCTTCCTCCTCCGAAAAGTGGGTATAAGCCTACTAGCTCTTGGATCCAGTGATCTCTGTAGCCTCCAGGCCTGGCACATAGTGGGTGTTGAATAAGCGTAGATTGTGGGCTTGGGACAGAGGCTCAGCTCACACATGGCCACTCACCCACTGCAGCCTGGCACACAGTAAGGGCACCATACATGTGAGCTGTCATTGCCACATCTGCTTCAGGAGGTCTGAACCCCTGTGTCTCACTCTCAGGGACTGCGAGACTGTGTGTCCAGGCTCAGGGCAGGCACAGGGCAGGGAGACAGGGTCTGTGACCATTGAGCAGTCCCTTGGCTAGAATCTGGACTAGAGTCTCAGCAACTGAATGCCACTGCATTCAGAACCATGGATCACAAAATCCAGAGGGGTGTGCCAGCATAGCTGAGATTCTCAAGGATCTCAAAGCACAAAGCTCAGAATCTCAGAGCTGTAAAGGGGCTTTGGAGACATCCGGCCCAGCTGCCTTGCTCCTGAGATGGCATCCCGGAAGCATGGAGCCTCAGAGTAGAAAGAGAATGTGGAGCCCATTCCAGACCAGTTTGACAGAAGAGGAAACTGAGGCCCAGGGAGGATGAGCAAGTGGTGTAAGGTGTGGTATTGTAGAGACCAGAATCCTGCTCCTGGCCTCACAGGCTTAGAGCTGGCCCCTCTCTGGAGGCCTGGAGGAGATGAGGGAAGGCAGAGGAGGAGACGTTTGGACCACGGCAAGGATCTTCCAGAGAACTGTTTTTAAAAAATCAAACCGAAAAGAAGATTGGGATAGGGTCCTGGTTTCCCTTCATTTTCTGCCTCATTTTCCTTTGGGCACTCGCTCTCGGCAGCTCTCTGCCGGCCCCCAGCTCCGCTCACAAGCTGCTTCCAACCGCCCACGGGCTCCCTAAAAGCGTCTCCTGAATGCAGGCTAATTCCAGAGGGTGAATGGCAGAAAGCAGGCCTGCGGGGTGGGGAGTGGGGTGGGCGGGGTGTCTCCAACCCAGCCCTCTCCCTGGGGTTCCGCCCCTCCCTGCCCTGGAGCGGGGAAGGGCGCCGCTGCCACCGCTTACTGCTGCTCACTCTCTGACGTCTCAGAATAGATCATTTATTCTTCCTCCTTAAAAATTAATGTTTTTAAATTATGTGACAATACACATTTATTGTAAAAAGAATCAGGGAAGTGTAAGGAGGAAAATTGAGATCACTTGTAATCAAGTCCTCTAAATGAAACAACCATTAACATCTACACATATGTCCTCCCAGACTTTGGACCAAGCACGCGTCACAGAAAGAAGCGGCTGACTCCGTGCGTGATGTTTTAAAACCTGCCTGTTTCTTCCGATCCCACGTATTCACAATATTCACAGACACCTGTCCCAGTCAACAGCTGCGCTTCTCCAACGCGATTTTCGGCGGCGGCACGCGTCCTGCAGAATTCCCCGCCACGTTCTTTCTTCAGCCCGCCCCTGCTGGGACGGTTTGGCTTTACCTCGTGCCTGTTTTTCCCCTGCGAGAAACAGGGCATCGCTGCTTCTTCTAGATCTTCTCGTTTGTCCTAATTATTTCCTTAGGACAAGTTCCTAGAATTGGAATTACTGGTCAAAGCGTCACACTAAAAAAAAAATGCAAAATTGTAGCTCTGTTGTCTCTTTCCACAATGAACATGTAATAAAGACAAATTAGGAAATACAGATTAGGAAAACATTTCATTAGCTTCCCCAATTCTTACCACGGAGACAGGGTCAAGAATTTTGCTGTAAAACACCTGGGTTGTTTTCATCCGTGCATGCGCGTGCGTGAATACACACACACACACACACACACACACGCACACAATGGGATTCCACCATCTATGTTGTTTTTAAAACTTTTGACCCTTTGTGTCGGTGAACTTATATCCGCAGCATTGCTTTTGCTAGCCACATGGCATTTCCCTGCGTGTGTGTGCCTGGGCATAACCACTCCCATTGTTGGGGTGTAGATTTCTGGGTTTGCTCCAGTGTGCACAGTCCTGTGATGAACGTGCCTGGAGATCTTTGCTTCTTGTCCACGCCGGTCCTTAGGCTGACAGTAAAGGAATTCCTGGGCCAAGAGGCTTTCTGTCATTGAGGTGGGCCATTTCTGACCATAAGTCTCAACACCAAGTTGCCACAGAGGCTCAGCCACGCTCGGCTGGTATCTCTGGGGTGGACCCACCGTCTGTAGAACTAGGCAGAGAGCTTACTCTGGGTCTCCTGCTCTCCGGGCTGATTGCTTAGAGGAAGGCCGTGGCCTTGAATAGGGCCTTTGCCCAGGAAGGCTCAGCTGTGTCTCCAGCTCTTCCCAGGAAGCCAGGCCCAGAACAAGGCTCACAGAGGCCCTAAGCCCACACGCCAGTTGCTGGGGGCTCTCCCAGCCCTCTTCATGAAGATCCTGGACAGGTCATGCATCTTCTTTGTCTCCAAATTCCCACTTGCCTGAGACCATACCGGCTGGAGAATAAATGTGACATGTTCCCAGTCTTCATTGTTCTGAGAAGAGAAAAGACGCTGCCAAGATGTCAGGGAGGCAGGTGGCCCTTAGAAACTGGAGAGCAGGTGTGGGCCACTGGCCTCATGGGGTGTGCCGAGTCCTGGCTGCAGGCCTGGAGGTGCACCGAGCGGGTGGAGCCCCGCCACTGGCTGAGGGGCAGCCCGGGCAGAGGACAGAATGCGGGTGGCCAACGCAGGAGGAAGGTGACACCATGTGACCAAGGCTCTAGAGTAGGAGACAGCATCGGCCAAGGGGAAGAGCAGGACCAGGTTGCGGGGGGCATGCCATCCAGGTCTCTAGATTGACCAGCACAGGGGTCTAAATAAAGACCTTCCCAGCGGTCAGCCCAGAAGCGGCTGCGTCAGACTTCCAAGCTGGGAGGACAGTTTTCCAGCGGCTCCAAATCATCCCTCGAGATCGTACAGCCCTTTGCAGTTGTCCAGGAATCCTCGCATCCCTGATCTCAAAGCTGGGCACCCTGAGCCGGCAGAGTGCAAGGACTCTGAAAGTCGAGGCAGGCGCATCCGACCACGAGGAGGCCAAGCAGACCTGGACAGAAGCTGCAGACGAGGACCTCCGCCGGGCTCAGGCATTTCGGCGGCTCTTCAACTCTGGCTGCTCACCGATTCCTGTTCACTAATCCGATCTGGGGTGCAGTGGCCCCAATCCGTGCTGCGTGAGGAGTTAGATGTCAGGTGTCTCCATGGACTCCAAGACCAAAATAGACAAAATAGGAGCGGACTCACAGACCCAGAGGACGAAACGATGGTTGCTGGATGGAAGGGAGTCGGGGGGCTGGGTGAAAAAGGTGAAGGGGTTGTTGAGATGTACAGATCAGTAGGTACAGAACAGTCATGGGGACGTAAAGTACCATGTAGGGAATATAGTCAATGATGTTGTAACAACTGTGTATGGCATCAGATGGGTACTGCATTTATCAGAGTGATCACTTCGTAAGTTACATAAATGTCCAACCGCTATTTTGTACACCTGAAACTAATATAATTTTGAATATCAATGGCAATTGGAAAATGAACAAAGAACAGTAGAGCAGCCCACGCCGGGTGCTGCTCCGGCACAGGCGCCGGGGAGAGCGTTTCTTTGATCAGAACTGCTCTGCTAAGTTCCCCTGCCCCAGCTAGGTCCCCTTTCGCCACCTGATTCAGGTGGGGTTCACCTCCCAGTGGCTTCTTTCCTCTTTCCTTCTCACACTCTGTTCTGGGGCTACTGGGAGTAGTGGGTGGACGACGCTGTGCTTCCCTCAGAAGCACCCACCGTGCCCCAGGCAGGGTGGGCAGCGGCCCGTGAGCCTGTCGGCCCCCTCTGCTTCCTTTCACCCTGGGGGTTAGTGCCTGGGAGACTGAAGCCAGAGGGGCTTTGAGAAAGAATAGAGGCACGTCCTTGGCCCCTTTAGCTTGGAGTAGGAGCGTGGAGGGAGCAGGGTTCTCTCCTGAATGATCTAATAAAAATATCTATAGCCCTGGCTGGTGTAGCTCAGTGGATTGAGTGCTGGACTGTGAACCAAAGGGTCACCAGTTCAATTCCCAGTCAGGGCACGTGCCTGGGTTGCAGGCCAGGTCCCCAGTAGGAGGCACGTGAGAGGCAACCACACATTGATGTTTCTCTCCTTCTCTTTCTCTTTTCCTCTCTCTCTAAAAATAAATGAATAATTTTTAAAAAATATATCAATAGCTAACAGTTAAAAATATTCCATACATGTCTGGCACCATCCCATGTATTTAAATGTAGTGCCTCACTGTTCACAAGAGGTAGGTGCTGCTATCACCCCATTCTGTAGATGGAAAAAGTGAGGTGCAAAGAGATTAATTCTCTTAACCAGAGATCTAGCCAGCAGGTGGCAGAGCTGGATTTAGAGCTCGTGTTTGTCACATAGCCAAACTACTCAGGCTCTGTATCATCTGAGCTCTCTGACAGAGGCGCTCAGGTCTGTCCTTGCTTTCCCCATACCTTTCTTTCTCTGGCTTGCACCCCAGAGCCCACCCCCTGTCTGGGCCAGAGAGGAATTCTATACGCCACTCATCTCCATCCAGTGGGAACACGCTCCCTGAAGGCAGCAACTCTGTCCTGCTCCTGGCTGCATCCCCAGTGCCTAGCGGAAGCGCTTGCAACATAGTAGCTGCTCAATCAGTCTTTGCTGAATGAGTGAAGATGTGTCCCGGGAAGAGGGCACTGTTAGGATGGAGTGGTGCCATAGCAGTTGAGAGAGAGACCTGGAGCCGGGCTGCCTGGCCCAGTCCCACCTGTGTGATGCTGGAGGTCACTGCACACCTCTGCGTTCCACTTTCCCTGCCTGTCACAGAGATGGTGCCTTCCTCCCACTGTGGGGCCCTGGACAAAAGCTTGGTGGGGATTAGCTGCTGAGAGTATTATGTTATTACACAAGGATACCACCAGCCTTCGACCCTGGGTCTGGCCACACCTGGTTCTGTCCCCACACCCCCCTCTCTGGATGCTGCCCTCTCTGGGCTGGACAAGGCCCTCCCCTTCACCCTGTGTCAGGGAACAGTCCCTGCGGACACCTGTCCCCAGCCCCAGCTATTCTTAGTCCCTCCCCATATCACTCTTCGCCAGGCATTTTCCCTCCTAAACTCGCTCTGTGTTTCCATAGGAACTGGGGGAGGGTGGAGATGCCGGGAAGGTCCTCCCCCACGGAAAGGAACTTCATTTCGGGCTGTTTGGGAGCGGCTGGCAGCGCCTGGTGGAGCTTCTCCCACTGCTGCTCTCCTCGCTTCCCAGACCCCTCCCTGAACAGCATGTTCCTCCGACTGTGTTTTTTAATACACTTATCCTGCCGCTTAATTTATCCGGCATTGTGATCAGATTTAGCAGAGCGTGCTCAGTGTGCGGGCCTGGCCTACATATTCATGAGCCGGTTCATTCATGCCATCCTAGTATGCCAGGTGCCAGGCACCTCGGCCAGTGACCTGGGTCCACAAATCCCACCTGCAGCAAGGGTTACCCAGGGTTAGGGGTCAAGGGCTCCAGCTGGATCCAGGCAGGTGGCCTAGGGTAGCATGTGTGTGGTGTCACTGGGCAGAGGCTCTGGAACCAAATAGGGTTTAAATCCCCTCTGCCTCTCAGTTTACTCACCTGCGAAAGGGAACAGTACTGCTGCTGTCCAGGGTGACTCAAAGGGTTGAATGAGGTAATGAGTGAAGGACCACGGGGTGGGGCTCTGACACTTTCACCATCGTCATTATCACTGCTGCTGAGCGCTGGTTCATCGCGTCTGGTTCATGGGGGAGAAATAGGGCAGAAAGATGGGGCACAGTTCTATTCTGGGGGTGGGGGGGTATGACTTGTGTAGGGGGTATTTCTCTCTGTTCTGTGCCTGCCAGCTGATCCAAGCTCGTCTGGAGTGAGCATGGGGAGGCTGGTGCTCAGGAGGGCAGGGGAAGCTCAAGAAAGCTGTCCAGCCAAGCCATCCAGCCTTGACTGGTGTAGCTCAGTGGACTGAATGCCAGCCTGCGAACCAAAGAGTTGCTGGTTCGATTCCCAGTCAGGGCACATGCCTGAGTTGCAGGCCAGGTCCCCAGTAGAGGATGCTCAAAAGGCAACCACATATTGATGCTTCTCTCCCTCTCTCGTTCCACCCCCTTCCCCTCTCTAAAAATAAAATAAATAAAAT
>PVKM010022796.1:0-21575 GCA_004027735.1 Carollia perspicillata
AGATCATTTATTTTGTTTTATTTTGTTTTCTTTATTTATCTGTTTTTGGTCTGGGGATTATTTCTTGTTTTCGTGTGTTGGTTGGTTTGGTTTTTTGGTGTATATGATATCTACCAAATGTTAGCTACTCATTAAGTATTTATTGAATGGAATTCAAAGAGGAAGAAATTTGGTCAGGAATCTAGTCTTCTCTGCACTACACTGTATTCCCAGGACTTATAACAATTCCATGTATATATTATATTTTCAATGAATATTTGTGGTTTTTTGTTGAGATATAATTGACATAAAACACTATGCTAGTTTTAGGTATGCACATAATAATTTGATACATGTGTATATCACAAAACAATGACCACAGTAAGTTTTTTAACATCCATCACTACACATAGTTACAAATAATTATTTTTCTTTTGATGAGAAATTTAAGATCTACTCATTTAGCATCAATATGATACAGTATTGTTATGTGTACATTAACTATATGTGCCACACATTATTTCCTAGGACTTATTTATCTTATAACTAGAAATGTGTACCTTTTGACCACCGTCATCCATTAGTTTCTTCCCTCCACCCCTCCCCACCTCTGGCGATCACCAGTTTGGTCCTGTACTGAGTCCAGTTTTGTTTGTTTGTTTGTTTGTTACCATTCCACATATAAATGAGATCAAAATGCATTTTTCTTTATCTGTCTGACTCATTTCATTTAGCTAATGCCCTCAAGACCCATCAAGGTTGTCACAAATGGCAGCTTTCTTTTTCTATGGCTGAATGATATTCATCACAACTTTTTCTTCCGTTCACCTGCCCGTGGACACTTACGTCGTTCCCCTGTCCTGGCTGTTGTAAATCCTGCTGCTGTGAACCCAGGGGTGCAGATATTTTTTCTAAGTATCTGGTTTTTCTTTCTTTCGATAAATACCTGGTGAATGCCAGTTTCTAAAATAAGAACTTTTTGAAGTTTTTTTCTATTATGTTTTTTATATTACCTTTCTCAGTTGCATTTTCATTACCCTTTGTAGTAGTTATGGCCTCTTTGCAATGAAATAGAAAATGCAGACCCTGTGTTTCGGTATTCATAAAACCCTGTTGCCTTGCCAATATTAGGAAACTGTCCATGATACAACATTCTGTCCAGTTGTCTCCCAGTTTAATTGTTTCCCAACTGCTTTCACCTTGATGACCCATATCCCTGCGCTCCTAGTACATTGTGCAACCAGCCCCATAAAAGTTCCAGGAGCATCTGAGTCCTCCCAGCCTCATGACCAAGTCCACAATTTAAATTTATCTGTTTTCTTACCCAGCATCCATCTGCATGTTTAAATAACATAAAAGCCATATAGCAAAGAGGGGAAAGGAGCTCCCATCTTTAGTTATGCCTTCGTCACAAGAGGGGCTATCAGAATTCCCCGAGTCCCAAGGAAATGTGAAATGCCCCAGATGAGTTTTTCCTTTTATGAGGAAGTGGAGGATGTCAGAGAACAGCCACCAGCAGTCAGTCACTTAGTAGCTGTGGCCCCAGGCAAATTCTGAACTGCTCCCAGTCTCAAGTTCCTCATCTTAAACTCGTGATGATGACGGCATGCACAGCATAGAGTTTCTGTGAGCATAAAATGAGGTCTATATTTTAAAACACTTAGAACGAGGCCTTCAATAAGCTCTATTAAGTACATGTTTTATTAAAATGTTGGAGAACAGAGACACAGAGAACAGACTGATGGTTGCCAGAGAGGAGGAGGGTGGGAGTGGGGGCTGGTTGACAAAGGTGAAGGGATCAAGAAGCACAAAATGGTAGTGACGAAACAGTCACAGGGAGGTGAAGTCCAGCACAGGGCGTGGAGTCAGTAATATCGGAACAACCGTGCATGGTGCCGGGTGGGCACTGAAAATAACAGGAGGAACATTTTGTAAAGTGTATGACTGTCTAACCACTGTACCATATACCTGAAACTAATATAAAATCACATGGAGTGTAAACGGTAGTTGAAAAATGAAATTTTTAAAAGTATGAGAGAAGACTTGTAATTAATGAGAAAGTGTTTTTTAAATAAATAAATAAATAGGCCTTGCATTTGCCTCCTAAGCCACAAAGTTTGCAGCCTCACATGAAGAATGCTCACAAAAATAAACAAACATCAGACAAAGTCACTCTGTAGATGCAAGGGAACAAAGTAGAGACAAGGTCTGTTCAAGGCCATGTGTGAGATGAGATAGTAAGCATCCCTCCCCTGCAACCAAATGAGTAATTTCTGCTACTTTACTAATGACAGCTTTGTCTCACTTTAATCTTCCTCCCTCCTAAATAAACCACTATCAAGATATCCGGTCATTAACCTGACCCTACCTCCTGACAGCACCCCATCCAAAACCAGCCCTTACTTCTTTAAACCCTCCTTAGAATTATCCAGCAATAGCCCTAATCCTGCAATAATCCCCTCTGAGCCCCTCTTAGCAAGTCGCCTTAGACTTCCCTGGTGTGCCTCGCAACAGCTACAGCAGTCAAGTACACCCCACTTCTGTTTGACTCCAGGTGTGATTCTGGGGTGCCTTGCCTGGCGAGCCATAGCACAAAGCCTCTAACAATGACGACGACTGCTATCACATAGAGTGTTTACTCTGTGCAAGAGAACTTCTCAAGTGCTGTGCATGTATTAATTTAATCCCCACCAAACTGATGTCCTGGACTTAGAGAAGTAAAGTAACTTCAGTAAGCGAGGAAGTGTGAATTCAAACCTGGTCCGTCTGACACGGAGCTGGTGTTCTCAATCCCCACCTTCCGCCACTTCCCTGAATAGAGACAGTTGTCCTGCAGGCTTAATATCCTGTCTCTTAAATTGGAATTGAGCACAGTTCATCCCAGGTCTGGTTGATTATTTCCCAGCTCATGTTTATTGCCAAAGGGATAAGAACGAAAAAGGAGAGGTGCAGACTCTCCCCCAAATGGAGTACAGTTTCGTTTTGTGTTTTTAGCCACAAAAACTTGAAACTGGTTCTATTGGTTTTAAATATGGGTTTAGAACAGCTTCTCGGGTGAGGAGACAGGATAGCACTGAGGAAGGAGAAAAGAGACCGTGTGAGCTGTGAAATTCAGGAGACCTGGGTTTAGTCCTGGCTGCAACCCTTCTAACAATGTGGACTTCAGGCAACTTAACCTCTCTGGAGCTTGCCTTCCAGTCCGTGAAATGGGCACAACACTGCCTACCGCAACAGAGGCGAAGGGGTGCCTGATACAGAAAAGCACCGGATATCCGACAGCTGTAACTGGCCCCATCGTGGACAGCAGCAAGTCTCAGTGCCTGCGAAGAGGGCTGGCAACGACTCACTCACCCTGAGAAATCACAGAAGGCCCAGGTGGGTCCTTTCCATGGTCACAGAGAGTCACAGAGGCCATCAGAACCAGGAATGAGGACAGGGAAGGGAAGACCGGGAGAAAGGAGCCGTTTAAAATGAAGGAAGATCTTGTTTGAGATCCAGTGCCTGCTCATCCTAGAAGCCAACAACACAGAGAAACAGATTAATAATGTTCTAGTTTCAGGATATTCTAATTTTTAGAAACCGTAGAATTCAAGCCCACAGGGAATTCAATGTATACTCACTATACAACCAATTTTCATCTTTGTGGTAATCTTGGAGGTTTCATACACAGGCCTCTGAAAGAGAATGGAAATACATATATATATGTATGTATATATATGTATGTATGTATATATATGTATGTATGTATATGAATATCAGAAAGCTATAATTACTACCAGTAAATGAACAATTCCCTGCATTTGCCACAAATCTCTCTTTAATCAACTGCAACCTATTCATTAAATGGGAGGAAAAAAATATGAGGACAGGAAATGGGAAGGGGCGGAGTATGGGGGCAGGAGCGAGGGGAGAAGAAATCACTCTATTTCCAGCATGATGCAGTAAGATACAAATACAATCAAAGGGGTTAATCTAATCCCTTTGTGAAGCATTGAGTCAGAGAACAAGACAAAAACAAACCTGTGATCTGGAACTTCCTGAGCCCTCACTCTGGGGGGATTAATGAGGAGTACACGGCTGTGAAATTACGTGCCCTCTGAGTCAGGAAAATTGTCCTACTGGTGCATGACCTTGAAATGAGGGGACGCAAACTTCACCTGATCCACAATTATGAAGCCCTGAAAGGAGGGGTTGGGGAGAAGAGGCAGGATGCTTAAAAGGGCTGTGTGAGTGCTCAGAATATGAAAACTCACACATCTCCACCAACCTGAGGCTGGAAGGGGGATCTAAACACAACATAAAATATTCAGGGGACCTGAAAAGGACACTGGCATTTATGCAGGAGCATTAAGAGGCAAGCCTGTCCTCTTTATTTACATGAAGTAGATATTTTGTGGCTGTTGTTATGGACTTAGTGATGTTTGTCTCTGTTCAATTTTCCCTTTGCGATGAAAAATTGTTGGGAGATGATTTCTAGTCTTAGCTGCTTTACATGACAGTATTATCAAGGATTCATCAAGAGGCCATCTGTCGAATTTATGAAAAAAATATGCAAAAACAAAACAGATGAAAAGGAAAGAGCAAGACAGACTGGTCCAGGGGAAGATAGATGTGGCAGCATGTGCCTCCGTGTGAAAATTACAACATTTAAATATTGCAGAATAAATTACTCTGCCGAAAAATTTAGTGATGCGCTCCCACTTTAGACGCTACCCTTACCATAAGAACATAATGAAATATATCACATATCAAATCACCCTTTCCTCAGACTATTATTATAGTCTAATGAAAAATTAGGAGAGGAGAGACACATAAACCTCCAATGGGAGGATGAAAATGAGCCAGAGTGGATTTGCTCTAGTACTGAACCATGAGAAGCTTCTCCAAAATACCCAGTCCATATGGAAATAAGAGGTTTTCCCCCCTATTTATTAGGAAGTCAATAAAATAAATTACAGAGTGTGTGAACAACTGAAATAATATATATTAAAATGACAATGAGGCTGGCCAAGCTTACACCCAAATTAGATGGGCTGTAAAAACAATGTATTTCAGAAAGGGGATGGGAAGGAGAAAGCATGAGGATACAAATGACCAGAGTGGCGGTGTTGCCCCCTGTAGGCGAGACTCAGAACTACATGCACATACTGTCTGCTTGCTCCTGGAGAAGGAAAGATCCAGTGAGCAGTTTTGCCACAGCTGAGCACTCTGGGGACAGACTTGTGACAGATGGTTGCATGGGGATACCTCCCCTTGGGGATAACTCCTTATGAAGTCTATTTCCAGTTCCCAACTCTCATAGCAGCTTCCTCCTCCCTTTGAGGGCCTTCTTTCTCCCCTGTTCCCTCCATTTCTGCTTCCCCTCCTAGAGCCCGATCTGTAGGAGAACTTTTATTCCAGAGCCTGAAGTATATCTTTCACACCGCAACAGAATAATGTATTAACGTATCATACTCCAAAAGCACAATAAATATAATAGTTGGCACCAGCCCCTAGATTTTAAAGCATGGGAGGAAAAGAGTGACATCCTATCCCACCAAGAGCCAATGAGGATAATAAGACTACAATAGAAAACTGTAAACAACCATAGTATTAGCTAACACTCTTCTATGCACTGTGCATTGATTAACTACTTGAACCTGTGCACTATCCCTATGAGCTAATTACTATTCCTCATTGTTCCCCATTTTATAGATAGAGAAACTGAAGCACAGAGAATGGTAAGTAGCCCATCCAAAAATCACATAGCTGTGGTGCAGGGGTCCAAACCCAGGCTGTCAGATTCAGGGCACATCCTCCAATCCACCAAGCTTCAGTGTCTCCCAGTAGGGAGGCAGCTGAGGTACCTCATTTACTTTAACTGTTAGAAATTCTTCGATCGAAAAATATAAGAAAGAAAACTATCCCCATGAAAAACGAGGTGGGACCGTATCATCTCTCAGACTATTACAAACCGCAATCCTAAACAGTCCTGGTGCTCTCTCCAAGTTTGCCTTCTTTCTGATAAGTGGAGGATACGTATTTAGAAATAAATATGAGATAAAAGAAAATGGGGTGATGGCCTGGCTGGTGTGTCTCAGTTGCTGTGTCTCGGCCTCATCCCATTCGCAGAAGGGTCATGGGTTCGATCCCCAGTCCGGTCACGTGCCTTATGGGTTCAGTCCACGGTTGGGGTGCGTGCCAGAGGAAAATGAACAATGTTTCTCTCACATCCGTATTTCTGTTTCTCTTTCTCTCTCTCAAATCAATAAATATATAGTTTTTAAAATGTGGTTATAATAATACAAAGACTATTATGTCAACACAGAGTGGAAGGCGAGAACTGAAACCCAAAGGTCTGGCATAAGAGAAGTACTTGAAACTGAATCAGGTCCTCCCAGAATTGCTCTCCACTTTTACTTTCCATTCTAGAAAATCCTGAAACATACAGGGTCTGGCACAAAAAAAATGCCCCTTTCTATTACAAAATGTTTTATCACAAAATCATAAGCATGTAATTCTGTAACATAACAATATCACACTCAAGCATACCATATGGCATTTTAGGTGAAATCTTCAAGTTAGAATTATAAATTATTGCACCCATATTATTACCTGACCAACCACACTCAAGCAGGCATTACTTCTGCCAGACCCTGTAGATCTATGATATATAAGAGTTTGCAGAAATTTAATCGACCAACCAAAACGTCTCTGACCTACATTAAAGATTTCACATCAGAAGTAAGCACTGTGTGTATTTACTAAACCAAAGGTTTACAAGAGAATAGATAACATTATTTTGGAAAAAAAAGTAATTCCAGTATTCAAAATATGCAGGTAACATTATAAAGCCTACATAAGGGTATATTATCTGTGCTGGTCCTTGTAAGACATTGAAGTTTAAATTTCTTCTACTTACACTTTTAATATAAACAGAAAGTCGACCAACTTTAATTCAGTCCTTTACTTTATTCCTTATTTTCTTTTCCTACTTTACTATCACTTCTTATGGAGTTATGGCTATCTGTGAATAAACCTGGAGTATATCACTTCAGGACACTTGCCGGTCCCTACGCACCTGGTACGGATGATAATGAAAGACCCAGTACTGCCCTTCCCCATGGAAGCATCTCAGCTCCAGCAAGACGAGGTGACACTGTCAGTCACCTGTTCCTCTCTGCTTTCATTCTCTTTTACATGTAAACACAAGAAACATTGACAACACTTCCTAAACATAGTAAAATAACATTTCATGTATTATTTTTCAAGTTAAAAATACAGTGAAATCATGCTCATCAGACATTTAATGTAAGCCCAGCCCTTAATCCTACAATGCGAGGATTCAAAGTGCGTTTTTATCTAACTTCTATCTGAAATGACGCTAACAGTGAGAGCAAGATTCTAAATCGACCCTGTCACACTTGCTGCTAGCCAAGTCCTCTGGCTCCGTAACTCAAAATATCTTTACCAATGTGAGTCGTTTAGACTGAGCCACATGTTCCCAGCATGTGAATTAGCTCAGGACACAGCAAAACTACTTTCGGTCACCACAGTGGCCTCAGACAAATTTAAAATTGGATTGTTTATTGATAAGTAGTGTTTATTCCACCACTTTTACGCTCAGTTCTCCTGTTCCTCCTGTGCTTCCATTCCAGGCTAGGTGGCACCTGGTGGCCAGACACAGACCTTGCACCAATGTGTTCCCAGACAGGCATGGGGCCTTGGGCCTTGGTTCTCCAAGACCCCAGTACCTGGGGTTACTCTCCATCCCATAGTCCTTTGTTCACTCACTTTTATTAGCTTGTATATGCGTGCAGGAGTGTGTTAGTTCATTGAATTGCAACCTGACTTAACTTGACTCACAGTCCTTGACTGACCTTGAAAAAGTATCTCGTGCATATGAATCCATGCAGGCATCACACTACATGTACATCGCTACCCACAATTGGTTCTAAAATACTAGCTCTTTTTGCTCTTCCAGTATCTCAACGTCACTTTACTTCTGTCTCTACTTACCATGTGATTACACCCATTAAATCTGAAATTCATAGTTGAATAGGCCTTCACTCAGACATACATTTGAAGCAGTTACTAATGGTGATTTTCCCTCTGGAATGCCCTTCTTTTTCCCATCCATTAACCCATTTACCATGGTCTCTTTCTAAATTAACTTCCTCCAGGAAGCATTCTTTGATTACCCTAATCCACAGTGATCACTACTACTCTCTACCATTATCTATTATATTTTTCTCACATGCAGGACCCAGTGAGCTATTTATATCTTCTTTATATACAATGCCTTATACATTTAAGTGTTCACTATGCTTGGTGAATTTAAGCAACTTCTCAATTCATTCTTCGTAATTTATCTGTTTAACTAAAACTCGTTGATAACATCTCTAAATTAGTTAATATATAACTTTTTTTCTGCGTGAATATAAAAGTAAGTCATTCAATAACACTATCCTTAAACTTGTGGCAGGGAAAATACAGTATGATCAGCATTTCAAGCTTAATATGTCCTAAACAGAACTCTTAATTTTTGTACCCGGAAACCGTCCCTCTCTCAGCGTTCATTATCTCTAAAAACGTCCCCATCGTTCACCAAGTTTCTCAAGTTGAAAATCCTGGATGGTCCTTGCCTCCACTCTGTCATTGCTCGCTCACTATTGGCCTCCAGGAACGTCCTTGTTACACAGCCCCCACAACGTAAAACGAGAAGAGTGGTGTTCCCTCGCTTCAGTTTTGAAGAAGGCTGCAATGCCTCTCTGTGCACACAGCTTTTACCAAAACGAACTTATGAAAGGAAAAAAAGGTGATTACTGCAACAGTGAGAACTAAACAGAGACTGAAGAGAACTTTCTAAAATGTTTAAAGGTGCCATATTTCATTTGGGGTATTTTTATAAAACATACTTCAAATATTGAAGAGTCTGAGCATAGGCTCCTCTAAGAATATCCAATAAATGTAGATGCAATCAGACCTTATGTTTGCATGGGCTACATTTGTCAGTCCTATTGTTGCCATTAATGACAATATTTTATGTTCACACTATGGTCTATAACGCCTCTCATGCCACTTAGACCATCCCCCCCCACACCGCCCTTACACAGCACCGTGACAACTACTGTTGCCGTCTTACAGATGGAGACGCTGGTTAACTTGCCCAAGGTCACTTAGTGTGTCATTGCTGAAATTCACCCCAGAGCCTGTTTCCCAGTGCCTGGTACAGTGCACATCACACTAGACCTTTCTCTGGGCAATTCTTACCTCATGAAATCAGTAGCAGATTCCCAAATGTGTATGTATGTACACACATATACATATTTTCACTGCACACATACACACACACAAAAAAAAAACCCACAGAGTTTCTGTATGTCCACCAAAAAATCAGGCTGTTCAAGGAATCCACAACCACCCTCAAACTCAGAGATTTGCCTGCTTTATTCCCTTAGAGGAGGGTATTTCATGAGAAGCCTGAATGGAATCACCTGAGACCCTATTAATGCACATTAAATTAGTCATTCGGTGCATGACACTGCCCCACAATGGAGTTGCTGACACCAGTAATAGAGGCCACCCCTCCCTGCCCCCTCGCTGGTCTCAGGGAAGAGAGCACTTGGGCCCAGGTGCAGCAGGGCATGAAGCCAGAGCTACCAGGCACGTATCCTGAGTGGTAGTGCAGGCCTCGGGTTGTACTTGGGTCCATTTCGTTCACTTTAAAGCCACTGCCTGTAATAGAACAAATCTCTTCTGATCGGTGCCTGCTCAGCACTTGGAGAGAGGGCTGAGAGAGTCTGTGTTATCTTAAATAACTGTTATGCCAAACACACACGACGCACACCTCTCAGCCTTTTAGAAACAGAAAATAAATTATCACCAAAATGCTTATTTTACAAACCCACAAATCATCAGAAATATAAATGCTTTCCTTTCCGCTTCTATGTTTTAATAAAGACTCACCCCTCCTTTTTTCTCAGACTCACTCAATTACAATATCACTATCAGTTCACATTACAGGTCAGCGATATGGCGCTTAATGTATGTAGAGCCAGTTCTGCTCTCCTAATAACCTGTCATTCCGGGGATTTGAATGTCAGAATACAGCCTGCCGCGGTAATGCTTGTCGGCAGCCCGATGATGAAAACTTTGGACAAATCATGAAGAACACTCCAGACCCGCATCCTCGGAAGGTGACCGGGGAGAGCCTTTCATTCTGCTTTGACCCCTTGATCTGACAAGTGACACCTACAAAATGAACAGCTCTCCAACTTCAATTGTTTAACTGTAGCCTGATCAGTTTTATTATCTTGCTAATCCGGATATCAGCCATTTCATCAGAATGGAAGATATGCATATCATGAATTATTTTGACACGAGGACCTTTTAATTTTTGCCAGCAATATTTCACTGCCCCAATCAGGGCTTGCAGTCACTGATGCCGTTTGCCTCCTGGGATGTCAGAGGACAGCGCACTCCTGACAGCCCCAAATCATCCGGGAGCTGTAACGAGCCATTGCTGCAATTATTATTATCTCCTGTAGTCATGCATTTCATTACAGCGCAGGCGGCCAGGGCCTTGGGGTTCAGGGCAGTCTTCTTCGGGAATCTCTGCCGTTTTATGGGCTCTCGGAGCTCTGAGCTGTAATGCCCCTTTTCTTTCCCCTCGGTAGACAAGGCGAGGTGAATTTCTAATAAAAACAAAACACCAGGTAGCACTGCGGGAACAGCCAGCTCAGTACAGGACATTAAGCAGCTTGAATGGCCCACTTGAAGGGAAGGAGGGCAGTGGTTAATCAGGAATGTGCTTTGCTGCAGAGAGAAATAAAGAACAGTTTATCCTGGTGGGAAAATGCTCCTAAATAGGCAAGTGCTAAGAATGCTTTCTTAAGGAAGGCTCCCTTCTCTCCGAGACGTGTTTCTTAATTTCTCCGGCCCCTGAGAACTGTTTTCCTTCTTTTGAATCCATCCCCTCTGCGAGTCTGGACAATGCGGTCGGCAGTCACACGCCTCAGCTTTGGTCACACGGTCAGCCACGCTGAAGAGCCCCGGAAACCCACTGTTGTCTTTCTTTGCTCTAAGGCTGTCGTCGACCAAGTCGCTCATCACATTCCAGAAAACCTTTTCCATGAGCCCCTGTGGGAGGAAGTTTTTCAGTCTCACAAACAGCTGATCTGTGTTTACATTGGGGGCACTGGGAATCATATGATTCACCGTGTTTTCTTTCTTGAAATGGCTCCTAGAAACCTCAAAATTAAATTTGCTATTTCTCAAAATATTAAACGTGGAACTACCATATGATCCAGCAATTCCACTTCCCAGTATATGTCCAAAAGAATTGAAAGCGGGGACTTAAACAGGGTATCTGTTCATCCATGGTTATAACATATCATTTATAACAGCAACGAGGTGGAAGCCCCCCGAGTGTCCGTCGATGAGTAAATGGATCAACAAAGTGTGGTATATACATACAACGGAATATTATTTGGCCTTAGAAAGGAAAGAAATTCAGACACACATTACAACATGGATACACCCAGAAGACATTATGCTCAGTGAAATAAGCCTGTCACAAAAAGACACAAATACGCATGATCCCATTTCTTTGAGGTACCTAACATGGTCATATTCACAGAAACAAAGTAAAATGGTCGTTACCTAGGGCTGCAGGGAGGGAGAAATGAGGAATTATTATATAATGGGTACAGAGTTTCGCTCTAGGACGATGACGAAGTTCTGAACGTGGACGGCGGTAAGGGCTGCGTGACAATAAGAATGTTCGTAGTGCCACCGAACCATACATTTAAAAATGGTTAAAATGTTAAATTTTGTGCAATGTATATTTTACCACAATAAAAAAAAACTGAATTTGCAGCCAGCCTCTAGAAAATATACAAGATCTAATAGCATTTATACTTATCTCATTACTGCCTTCCTCTATTCCTCCTACCCTTACATTGCTTTATTTCCCTCACTGACTCTTTCACAATATTACTTTATTGTGTGTGTTTCTGTCATACAATGACTTAAATCTTTTATTTTTTGGCAGAACAAGGAAGGATTTGGATATTAAAATAATATTCAGTCTGGCAAGACAAAGCTGTTGGTTCTTGTGTCCCAGGGAGAGAGTGAGAAATGAGTTTTTCTAAAGTCTGTTAGTGACACTGAGATGAAACGGAAAACCTCTGAGAGGAAAGGCTGCCTTCTCACTCCTCCCTGAATTGGGGAAACGCTCTCTCTTCTGTGCCACCAGGGACTGGTACAGCTCTGCTGGGCCCCTCCCCCAGCCTTGAATTGATTTATATGCATGATCTCTCCCTCCACTCTCTGCCAGCCTCACGGGCATTAGACCTGTGCCATCTCACAGAGCCCCACGCTCAAAAGGACACGGGTCCATGCTCCACTGCCAAGTAGTGAATTTCTTAATAGCTTTTAAACAGGAGCCCCAAAATTTTATTTGCACCTCACAAATCGTGCAAATTCACAAATTATGTGATGCGTCTTACCTCCACCAGACAGTGAGCACCTCAGGAGAAAGGAATCTGTCTTATTTTTCTTGGCCAATCACAACCCATGCCTGATAGGCAATTTCAGAGGAGATATTCAACAGATACCGGTTGTTCAAATGATGACAACTATAGGAAGCCCTTTATTTGCTTGCTCATTATCACTGTATCAGACCTATTTAAAAATACCTGTAAATGCAGGAAGGGCAAGCTTCGTGGAGCCTTCGAGAAGGCTCAGGAACACGACCACGAACGAAGAAGACGCTGTGTCCCTTGGTCTTTCCAGCTGGAGTCCACATGTAGAAATCACTGTGGACATGTGGAATGTGAGGTGTGTTGCACCCACAACGTGAGTAATATACCCCCCAGTCTCAACCACCTGAGAGAGAACCACACATAGATCCATCCCGGGCAAATCATTATTGACACCATTTTTAAAACCCTCCAGAGATGTGATTTTTCACAACTTTCCTGGGTTACCCAGCCTGGCTACCTCATTATTATTTGCCATTTCTCTGGGAGTTAAGGCTTCAAGCTCTCCATTTATCTAGCTATAAGTGCAAAGAAAGAGAACAGAGCTGGAAAAATATTAGGAGAAGGGAAAGAAAAAAGCTAAAGAAGGAAGACAAATGCAGTCAGAAAGAAAAAAAACGATCGTAATGGATCGCAGCCCACTTCAAGTCCAAGACCTTTCAACTGCCAGAGAAGGTTGTACAGAAACTGCAGGGATTCCAGAACTTATTTTTCTTTCCATTTCCCTAAACCTCACAAAATTTAAAGAAATTTCAACCAAAGAATGGCCTTTGGGATCTTTGAAATTTATCACTTAATCTTTATTTACCTGACGATCTGGGGCCAGGGTAAATCAAAGACATTAATTTGAGGCAGAAAGGGGGAAATACTTTTTTTTTAATTAGGTGTGGAGGGTGCGTCGGGGACTGAGAGGAAATGGCTCCCAGGACAGCACTTCCTAATTTGCAGGCTTTCACTAAGCCATCCCCCACCCACAGGCTCACTCTGTTCCCAACAGCATCTTCATCGATTAAGATTCTATGAGACTGGCAGGCTCCAAGACCAACAGTACCCTCCACATATTCACTCTTCCACTGGCAAGACAAACAATTCCGAATATTAAAAGTAAAGCGACACATTCTGCCATGTCTTTTGTATACAGACAGCTGAAGCTGTGTGAAAGTTTGGCACCAAAAGGCCAAGTACCATATTTTCAGCCACCCACGTGCCAAACCCTATAATAACTACAGACTCTAGATGTGAAATGTTCAGACAGTCTCAGCAAAAGAAACCTAATAGTCATGCTTTTCATGAGTCTCCTTTCCTAACGGGGCACTTCCTCTACTCCAAAGCCTCCTCGATGTAAGCTAAGAGAACAAAGGGTGCTGCGGAGATTATTTTCACCAGATGTCAAATGGCACTTATTTATTTAAACAGAAAGCCCCACTTTGTACATTTGTATCATTGAGTGGTATGTGTTCTGCAACAAATATTTTTATGAGTAAAAAGCTGCCACCAGTGTGCCTAAGTTACAATGGGGCTTTGGGAAAGTCTGTTAGCTGAAACTAAATATTGCTCTTTTTGACTTTGGTTGAAATGTAAATTCTATACCCATTCTCCTCCCATGGTAGGAGAAACACTGTTGCTTTGGTCCTACCAGGACTAATGCTTAGTTAGTCCCTCTTCTGCGGTCAAATCTAGAAACAAAGATGTTCAGTTCACTGCTCTAAGGTAGGTCTGTAGCTACAGAGCATTGAGTTTCTCAAAAATAACAGAAGACATATTAATTTCCTCCTGCATAAATATCTGCACTCATGTGGCCTGAATGGGCCATATGAACCTAAAGTTTGACAGTTTATAATGCTCACTCAGTGAGGATAATAAAAAAGTTAACTCGACACTCCTCTGTTTTTCCATAATAGGAAAAGGTTAAGTTGTTCTGTATAAGAAAGGCCTGGAATTCCCTCATTCCGCCCAACAGAAAGGTAATTTGAGATCATCTCTTTGTCAAGGAGTACCTCCAGCTATCAAAGACGAGGTGTTTGAGATAACACACGCCTGGAGGTGGCAGAGCCAGGACCAGAACCCTGGCAGTCAGGTGGGAGACACTTTGTTCGTTCCAATAGGTAGGTATGTAGTGATATTTTATTGTTGTGTTGATTTGAATTTTCCTAATGACTCATTGTGTAGAGTATCTTTTTATATGCTGATTGGTATACCTTCTTTGGTAAAGTGTTAAGATCTTTGGCGAATTTTTTAATTGGGTTGTTTGTTTTCTTATTGTTGAGGTCTAAGAGTTTTTTGCATAGTTTCATAACAGTCTTTATCAAATGTGTCTTTTGCAAATATTTTCTTTCATCTGTGGTTTGTCTTACCATTCTCTTAACATTGTCTTTTGCAGAGCAGAAACTTTTCATTTTAATGAAGTCCAGATTACAATTCTTTCTTTCATGGATTATGCCTTTGGTATCTATTTAAAAAGTCACCACCATACCCCAGGTCACCCAGGTTTTCTCCTATGTTATCTTCTTGTAGTCATAGCTTTGTATTTTTACATTTAGGCCTGTGATTCATTTGGAGTTAATTTTTGTGAAGGGTTAAGGTATATGTCTAGATTCATTGTTTTTTCACGTTGATTTCCAGTTGTTCCAGTATTACTTGTCAAAAAGACTCTGTTCCCCATGTTATTGCCTTTACTACTTTGTTAAAAATCAGCTTATTACATTTATATGGATCAACTTCTGGGCTCCCTATTTTGTTCCACTGATTTGTTTATTCTTTAATCAATACCACACTGTCTTAATTACTGCAGCCTTAGAGTAAGCCCTGATGTCTAGTAATGTTGGTCCTCCAATTTGGTTCATCTTCAATATTCCATATTGACTACTCTCAGTCTTTTGCTTCTCCATATAAACCAGAGAATAAGCTTGTTGTTGTAGCCACAAAATAACTTGTTGGTATTTTGACTGGGATTACATTGAATCTATACATCAAGTTTCCAAGAACTGGTATCTTGATAATATTGAGTGCTTCTGTTCAGGAACATGGAATATTTGTTTATTTCTTCTCTGACATTTTTATCACAATTTTGTCATTTTTCTCACGTAAGTCTAGTATATATATCATTAGATGTATACCTATATATTTCTTCGGGGTGCTAATGTAAATAGTATTTATCTTTTAGATTTTATTTATTTTAGAGACGGGGAAGGGAGGGAAAAAGAGAGGGAGAGAAAACGCTGATGTGTGAAAGAATCATCTCTCTCGATTGTCTCTCGCATGTTCTCCAACTAGAGACCAGCCTGCAACCCAGGCACGTGCCCTGATCTGGAATCGAACCAGTGACCTTTTGGTTTGCAGTACAATGCACAACCAGTGAGCCACACCGGTCAGGACTAAATGGTATTTTTTTACTTCAAATTCCATTCTTTCATTTCTGGTATATGGGAAGGTAATTGGCTTTTGTATATTAACCTTGTATCCAGCAATCTTGCTATAATCACTTATTAGTTCCAGGTGGTTTTTGTTGATTCATTTAGATTTTCTACATAGACAGTCATATCATCTGCAAACAAAGACAGTTTCATTACTTTCTTCCTAGTCTGTATACCTTTTATTTCCTGTCCTTGTCTTTTTTATATATATTTTATTTCTTTTTTAAAAAGATTTCATTCATTTTTAGAGAGAGGGGAAGGGAAAGAGAAAGAGAGAAAAACATCAGTGTGTGATTTGCCTCTCAAGGGTCCCCTACTGGGGACCCGGCCTGCAACCCAGGCATGTGCCTTGACAGGGGGTCCAAGCAGTGACCCTTTAGTTCACAGGCCAGCACTCAACCCACTGAGCCACACCAGCCAGGGATCCTATGCTTGTCTTATAATCTTACTTATTGGGATAGTTTAGAGCTTCTCATCATTATAAATGATGTTAGTTATAGGGTTTTATTTTGTTTTCTGTTTATTTTTAGACATTCTTTATCAAGTTGAGGAAGTTTCTTTTTCAGTTTACTACGAGTTTTGATAATACATAGGTGTTGAAATTTGTCAAATTTTTTTTTATCTGCATTATCTTGTGGTCTTTCTTCTTTAGCCTATTGGTGTGATGATTATATTAATTGATTTTTAAAAAATGTTTTAAGAAATACATGTGTGTACATACAGTACCAACAGGAGAACCCTGACTGGTATACTGCCATACTTAAAATTGCATTCCCCAAAGCTTCCAGTTCCCCTTATTTTCCTGGACTCGTTTTCCTCCATAGGATTCTTAACATTAAAACAGACCCTTCAACTTACTCCTTTTTTTAGTTTATGATTTATTGACTATCTTTCACCCACACTAGAAAGAAATTCCATAAAGGCAAAGAATTTTGTGAGTTTCATTCATTGATATGTCACAGTAAAGGAAACCAATCAGACAATGCTTGACACATGGTAGATACGGAATAAATATTTGTTGTGTATTAATGGACTATGTCCTCCAAATATAATGCACAAGACAAAATTATAATAATTATTTATGATTTAAAAACAACTTTACCACAATTATCTGAATGTTTAATAAGATTAATATTAACAATTCCTATGATTTATGGAGAATTGTACTATAGAAAATATACCACATATCATTTTTTTTCTGCATTCCTTTCTTTAATTGAATTTATTGCAGTGACTTTAGATAATAAAATTGTATAGGTTTAGGTATAATTCTATAATACATCACCTGTATATTGTATATTATATTATGTCTTCATCAACCAAAGTCAAGTTTATTTTCATATACATTTATTCCCCCCTTTACCCTCTTTTACCTTTCCCCACCACCCTTTCCCTCTGGTAATCACCATATTGTTGTCTCTGTCCATGAGTTCTTTTCTTTTTAATTGATTTTTGAATGTTGAACCGGTCTTGCATGCCTGGAATAAATCTCACTCGGTAGGTTTTATTTTTTTAATCAAGTCTAATTTATCTCTTTTTATGCCTACATGTGCTATGAGTTGAAACTCATAGCTGAGGAACTTATACCTAATTCAAGGTCACAAAGATTTACACCTATATTTTCTCCTACAAATTTTATAGTTTTAGCTCTTACATTTAAATCTATGATCCATTTTGCATTTAAAAAATTTATATGGTGTGAAATGAGGGTCTGGTAACCTTTTTAATGTTCTCTTCCCACATGGAAAACATTCACTACCTTTCCAAAAGAGACAAAACATAGTCCTCTTTGATCACTGTATTCATGTATGACTTTAAGATACACGGTTTATTGTGTTGATGCCGATGTGACCCCTCAAGGCTTGGTGACCTATGAACTAACAACGCAAGTCATCTACACATCCAACATGCAAAATACAACAGTAGATTTGGACCAGGATAACAATAGTAAAAATACCATTCAAAAAGGGGAATAACTAGAGACATCTGAAATCACTAATCATGAAAGCCTGCTATAGAATCCATTAGGAAATTTCTATCCTCTGAAGTGGAGACAAGGTTAGTTATGGAGGAAAATGGAAACTCCTTGATTAGACTATTTTCTGTGCTCTCGAAGGCATTCCCATGGGAATGTTTCCCTTGATCTCTGGGTTCCTCCTTCTGAAAGGTGCTTCCATGACCGTTTTTTTTTTCATAGCCAGGTCAAAAGTGGAAATTAGCAAATATCCCCTACGCAGAAGTTTATGGTTTTAACAATGATGAATACAACTTTTATGGAGAAAATCACAAACCTCTACTATAAGATATTTCCAAAGAGCTAACTAAATGGAGAAATAAGCCATATTCAAAGACTGAAAGCCTTAATATCATATACAAGGTGTGTCCAGAAGAAGTCCGACCATTGTTCATATAATGAGAATGGTTTGTGTGACATCGATGTAACCCGGCAGCCAAGGACAGTGGACTGGAATGCACATGCATGAACAATGATGACTTCACTGTACTAGTCAGTAAGGGCAGTGGATGCCGTTGAGTGAGCATGTGTATTGTGTGATCAATGTATTCAAAATGACTGAGCAGGTGGAGCAACAAATCTGCATCAAACACTTCGTTAAGCTTCAATACTCCTCCACAGAAACTATTTGGATGATTCAGAAGGCTGCAGCTATGGGCACCTAGGGACTGGCCGCTTCATCATGACAATGCACCCACTCATGCATCATGCAGAATTTTTTAGTGAAATATTGCACCATCCAGGTGACTCAGTGCCCCAACAACCCAGATTTGGCGCCCTGTGACTTCTGGCTTTTCCTAAAAGTAAAATCACCTTTGAAACACAAGAGATTTCAGATACTCGATGAGATTCAGGAAAATATGACAGGGCAGCTGATGGTGATTAGGAGAACTGTGTGAGGTCCCAAGGTGCCTACTTTGAAGGGGACTGAAGCATCATTATCCTATGGACAATGTTTCTTATATCTTGTATCTTCTTCAATAAATGTCTCTATGTTCATGTTACATGGCTGGGTACCTTCTGGACAGACCTCATACATGTCAAATTCTGTAACTGCCTAAACTGATATATAGATTTGATACAATTCCAATCAAAATCTCAGCACATTTTTGCATGCATGTGTGTAACTAAGATTTGATTAGGCAACTGTAAATGTATATGAAAGATTAAGGGGGCAAAGTAAAATTCCTGGAAAAAAAACAATAAGGAAGAAGGATTTGCCTTAACAAATATCTAAACTTAAACATTAAGACCAGGTATTAATAAAGAGATAGATAAGAGATAAACAAAATTGATTAATAGAATAGAATAGAAAGGCTGGAAGGAAATCTACATGGCTTAGAGGTGGCTATTGAAATTAGTGGATAATGGATTTTCAATAAATGATGCTGAAATAACTGGTTATCCACTTAGGAGGGGAGGGGAATCTCTACTTTCCACCTTACCAAAAAGAAGGAAAGAAGGTGCAGGTGGGTTTTAGGTGAATTAAAGATCTGAATAGAAGAAGCAAAATGGTAAAACATTTTGCAAACAACATAGTAGACTATCTTTATACCTTTGAGATAGGGAATGATTTCTTAAGATAGATAAAGCACAATACTCAAATAAAAACAATGTATAAACTCAACTACTCAACTAGAAGGTATTATGCTAAATAAAATAATACAGGGAAAGACAAATACCGTATGATTTCGCTCATATGTGAAATCTAAAGAACAAAATAAATGGAAAAAAAACAGAAGCTGACACAGAGATAGAAGAAACAAACAGGATTGACAGATAGAAGGGGGCAGGGGCGATAGGTGAAAAGACGAAGTGATTAAGAAGGACAAATTGGTAGTTACAAAAAACACACAGGGATGTAAAGTACAGCATAGGAAATAAAGTCAATGATACTGTAATAATTATGTATGGTGCCAGGTGGATACTAGAATGATCAGGGGGATCATTTCATAAATTATGTAATCAACCACTATGCTGTATACCTGAAACCAATACAAATAATATTGAATAATATTTCAACTGTAATTAAAAACTAAATAAAATTTATCTTCACTAAATTTAGAAATTTCTATATTCCTTAATGTAGGATTTAAAATCAGGATTTGTATGCAGATTATATTTTAAAACTCCTAAAAATCAATGATAAAGTTCAAACAGCCAAATAGAAAAATAGCCAAAAGACTTGAAGAGACATATTACCTAAAAAGCCAATAAACATCTGAAAAGATCCCAAACTCTTTAGATATGGGTTTACTACAAATTAAAACCATAACAAAATACCATTTTACACTCACCTGACTAGCAAAATTTAAAAAGTCTGACAACCTGAATTAATAAGGATATGGTGTTTAAATTAGTACCACTGCTATAGAAAACCCTTTGACATTATCCAATAATATTGAAGATAAGCATATTCTATGACATATAAATTCCCTTCTCGGAGAGGAGAATTATTAGTGAAAATTAATGAATGTCAAGAGGATAGTGTTAAGTGAAAAGAACAAATTAAAGAAGAATATGAAAATATGAGTGCATTCCCATTAAAGCTCAAAATAATATAAAAAACAAAGTCATGTTTATTAAGGGATACTAACACATATGAGAAGATATAAATAAAAGCAATGAAAAGCAAACAGGTAAAGTCAGAACAATGGAAACCTCTGACTGGAAAGAGGCATGCAGGGACTTTAGACAATAGTGAAATTCCTTTGGGGAGTCTGGGGCTGGGATGTATACACCTTCAATACTGAATCCCCCAAAAAACTTTACTTATGTATATAACATATATAACATACTCATATGCCTCTTTATCTACTGAACATTAAATAAAATCTACCCCATCAAAATAAAGAAATGATACAACAACCCCCAGCCACCACTAGTTGTGAAATAAAGCATGAGTAATCCATCAGCTTCACTCTTTATATTTAAAATGTTATGTGATTGTTATCAGTATATATTTTTATGTGAATATCTCAAAACTGAGTTTGCCAAAACTCTGTGAATCTTCTGGCTTCTCAGTTTTAGATGGTTTTAAAAATTGGAAGGCAGCAGGGAATCGTAGCAGACTCATCCAGAACGAGCTACCACAAACTGCTTATGATGATATTCCTTCTTTATACCCTTACCTCAAACATCTTATAGCTAAAAACATCTCGCAGTTACATTTTTCAGCTTCCAGAAGAAGGATAGTGACAGTTATGGAGATATCAGACCTAGAGAAAACACAAGAGTAAGTTTGCCTATGACAAAGTCGTCACTGGCATTTTTTTTTTTTTTGGCAATCTGTGAGGAAGAATATTGTAAAGGTGCTATCCATGATGAATCGCATCAAACCATCTCCTGCTCTAAGTTAGAGCCCCATTCATATGCCACAGTCTAATGGTGGTTCTGGTGTTACACGTCAGACAAAATTCCTCTATGGACTATTCTCTTCTTTTCCCGAATTTTCCATGATGAAATCATCTTCTTGCCTGCTGGTGTCTCAAGTACTCATGGCATAATGGCCAACTTGCTCTGAGCTTTCTGGTAGATAACGTCAAAATGGGTAGCCCAGCATAGTGGGAGCACATGGGCTTTGTGACAGCCTGGTGTTGAACTCACTCCTCCACCTACCATCTGTGCGTCCTTGGGAAATTGTGT
>PVKM010022797.1:0-21574 GCA_004027735.1 Carollia perspicillata
TTTTAATATTGTTTTATACTATTTTTATATTATTTTTATACTATTTTATATTATATTATAAAATATAATATTTATATATTATATTATTTATATTTATGTGCATGAAAACAAAAAAAAACAAAGTAGATCAAACTAGCTATAAAAATAAATACACATCAACTTTTGGCCAAGATGGAGGTATACATAGACACACTTGCCTCATTGCACAACCGAAAGAAGGACAACAACAAGTTTAAAAACAAAAAAACAACCAGAACTGACAGAAAATCGAACTGTATGGAAGTCCGACAACCAAGGAGTTAAAGAAGAAACATTCATTCAGACCGGTTGGAGGGGCGGAGACAGGAAGCTGGGTGGAGAGGACTTGGGACAAGGCAGTGGCTAGTGGATCAGTTGAGGCAGTGGTTTGCGCACTAGGTGGTCCCACATTTGCATGCAGACAAACAAACCGGGAGGAACAACTAGGGAGCAAGACAGACCACATAATCCAGGGTTCCAGTGCCAAGAAGTAAAGCCTCAAAACCTCTGATTAAAAACACCTGTAGGGGTTGAGGTGGCAGGAGAAACTCCCAGCCTTACAGGAGAGTTTGTTGGAGACACCCACAGGGTCCTAGGATGTACACAAATCCATCCACCTGGGAATCAGCACCAGAAGGGCCCAATTTGCTTGTGGGTAGCAGGGTAAATGACTGAAAACGGGCAGACAGCGGAGCAAGTGGCACTGTTCCCTCTTGGACCCCTCCCCCACATACAGTGTCACAACGCAGCCACATGGGTTGCCCCGCCCTGGTGAATACCTAAGGCTCCACTCCTTAGTACGCAATAGTCATGCCGAGACAGAAAAATGGTCCAAATGAAAGAACAGGTCAAAGCTATAGAAAAAATACAACTAAATGACAAAGAAATAGCCAACTTATCAGATGCACAGTTCAAAACACTGGATATCAAGATGCTCCAGGAACTCACTGGGTACTACAACAGCATAAAAAAGACCCAGGCAGCAATGAAGTTTGCATTACGTGAAATAAAGAAAAATTTACAGGGAACCAACAGTGATGGGAAGGAAACCAGGACTCAAATCAACAGTGTGAAGCAGAAAGAACAAAGAAACATTCAATCAGAACAGAATGAAGAAACAAGAATTCAAAGAAATGAAGAGAGGCTTAGGAACCTCCAAGACATCTTTAAATGTTCCAACATCCAAATCATGGGTGCCAGAAGGAGAAGAGGAAGAGCAAGAAATTGAAAACTTACTTGAAAGCACAATGAAGAACTTTCCGAATCTGGCAAAGGATCTAGACATGCAAGCCCAAGAAACTCAGAGAGTCCCAAAGAAGCTGGACCCAAGGAGGAACACACCAAGTCACATCATAATTACATTACCCAAGATTAAAGATAAGGAGAGAATCTTAAAGCAGCAAGAGAAAAGGAGACAGTTACCTACAAAAGAGTTCCCATTAGACTATTGGCTGATTTCTCAAAAGAAACCTTGCAGGCAAGAAAGAGCTGGAAAGAAGTATTCGAAGTCATGAAAGGCAAGGACCTACATCCAAGATTGCTCTATCCAGAAAAGCTTTCATTTAGAATGGAAGGGCAGATAAAGAGCTTCCCAGATAAAGTCAAGTTAAAGGAGTTCACCACCACTGGGCCCTTATTTATGAAATGTTAAAGGGACTTATCTAAGAAAAAGAAGATGAAAATATGAACAGTAAAATGACAACTCACAGCTATAAACAACCAAACCTAAAAACAAAAAACAAAAAATTAAGCAAACAACTAGAACAGGAACAGAATCACAGAAATGGAGATCACATGGATAGTTATCAGTGGGAGAGTGGGAGAGGTGGGGAAAAGGTATAGAGAATAAGTAGTATAAATGGTAGGTAGAAAATAGACAGGGGGAGGTTAAGAATAGTATAGGAAATGGAGAAGCCAAAGAACTTATTTGTACAACCCATGGACATGAACTAAAAGGGGGGAATGAGGATGGGAGGGGTTGTGCAGGGCAGAGGGGAATAAAGAGGGGAAAATGGGACAACTGTAATAGCATAATCAATAACATATATTAAAAATAAGTACATATCTTCATATAAATTAAAATGTTACTCTATATTTTTATTACTTGATACAAAAAATATTTTCCCGTATGTGGTAGGTTTGCTGGTAAGCACTAATCAAATCTACTTTATCAGCAAAAATGACTTCCACAAATACTCCCAACCCCAAGCATAAACACCAGATCAAAAAAATGATAAAATAAAAAAATAAAGTATCTTCGGTCTATTTACCTCCATTGTGAGCTAAGAAATACAAACTGCTGATACTATTTTGAGAGATGTAAAGTACTGTTTTCACATCAGATGTGTTATAAATCTATATATAATTACTGTAAAACTCTCCTCATGGTATATGTAATCATTCTGTAATAAGGTAATTAAAATTCTTTGGCCAGCCACTTTAGGATTTACAGCTTAACTCAAGTATCAGCACTTCTAAAGACAAGTTCACATGTGTTACTTAAAAATAAACATTTAATTGGGGGCAAGCTGACAGCACAGCCCTGTCTTCAAAATTGAACCTACATTTTTAAATGTTTCAGCAAATTGCTATAGACAAGTCCAAATTTAAGTGTAATCCCAAGGCAACGGTGCACGGTGCAGGGTAAAAACGTATGTAGATTTCCAATGAGTGTTGGGGAAAATGACAACATAGTCTCTAAATAGTATTACCCTCACTTTAAAGGTCAATCACCTCTTGACCTCCTGCTGTGGGACTCACGATTGTTTAAACTGAATATTTAGGGGTGGGTACTGGTTACATGCCTGCTTAATAGGCACTACTCAGCATTACGCAATGCTAAATTTTGAAATCTGTTGCTGTAATCTTTTCTAGCCCTAAAATTCTGGTTCTGTGAGTCTCTGTATTTGAGTATGCTTTAAACTGATAAATCATATGGGTATATAATGGGTAATGGGTATCAACTTCTTCCAAGAATTTTCTAACATAATAAGCAACATGAATAATTTCATGACTTCAGTTTAGGGTAAACAATGGAGACTGGAGACTGGTTATAGTCAGTCTGTAGCAAAGACAGATATGGATACCATATTAAGAAACTTGCTGATAACTGAAATATATTGTTTGGTTTAGCCTTTTTTCCATCAAATACATCAGAGCTGTTTCTAAGTAGCCAACAAATTAGCCAAGTCACCTGACCTTATTTCATTTGTTTCCCCTTTCCTTGTCCACTCTGTATTGGTGTCATGTCACAAAACTGTAGAATGGATCCAGGTTATGCATAACTGGTCAGTGAGTTCCTGAATACTGGGGGTAATTCTATCCTACTGCCACAAATACGGAAATAATTATGAAATAGTTTCATCTACATGCAGCTAGATAAGCAATCTCTTGCCTAGCCAGTAGGTGGAGGTACATACAAACTTACTAATTTGCTCTTTCATCCACAGGACCTTAAATCTTACAGTAATCCACAGTTTTGATTTGTTTGTCTGCTTGTTTTAAACCCAGAAGATCAAAAAGAATAAAAAAAACTGGGGTGAATTTATAAAAAAATCATGATACAAAAAAATTTTGTATTTGTTTTGTTTCTGAACCTTTTGAGAAATAATAACAAAGTAATTTTAACTGTGAATTTATAATCTATTTCCAGATCCTCAGAGTTAATAACACAATTCTACATTTAGAAATATTGGATTTAAAATTCATGTTCAATCAAGGAAAACTGAACATCAAGTGAATATATGATATTAAGATATTATTATTGATTTTGCTTGGTATGCTATAAATAGTATGGTCATTTTTAAAAGTCCTTAACTGTCAGAAATACAAACAGGGGAATTTATAGTTGAAATGACACTGTTTTAGAAATCTCCATGATAAAAAAAGACAACAGTAATGGATAGGTAGGAAAAGAATGGCAAAATGTTGATAATGGTTGAAGCAGAGTGACAGGTACACTGAGGTTAATTATAGTAATCTCTTTTTATTTAAAATTCCCCCAAAAGGTTAAAAAATTTCAAATAGAAATGCATGTTCTAGTGATATGAATTAACACTGGAATTAGGTGACTAGTAAACATGCAATTTTAATGAGGTCTCACCTCAATATATAGCCATTGGTAAATTATTTCAATCACAACTGAATCATAAAATGAGCTATATAAAATCTAATACAGATTCAACACTGAGGAACTAAAACTAACCTGTGCAATCTACTGAAAACAATAGTTTCTGCTGTAGAGCACTTTACCATTTTATAAAATGTAAATTCACATAGTTTTCTCATCTAGTTCTCATAATATTATGAAGGTTTTAACAGTAAGAAAACTGAAGCTCAAGACTTCCAGTCAAGATGGTGACAAAGGTAGACATGGCTCGCCTCTTCACACAACCATATGAAAATTACAACCAAAATACAGAACCACCATCACTCAGAACCATTGGAAATCAAGTTAAATGGAAGTCTGACAACTACAGAATTAAAAGAAACCACATCCATCCAGACTGGTAGGAGGGGTGCAGATGCAGAATGGGCTGGTCCCTCACCCATGTGTGGTGGATAAAAATTCAGGAGGGATATCTCAGGACTGAGGCATCCAAGTCCCACTCCAGGGACCCCAGCCTAGGGTTCCAGTGCCAGAAAGGTAAGTCCTTACAACTTCTGGATGCAAAAACCAGCGGGGATTAAGTTGGCGGAAGAAACTTCTGAAGCCCCAATCAGTTCCTCTTAAAGAACCCACACACAGACTCCCCTATTCAAACTTACTCCCTCTGAGCTCTAGCACCGGAGTAACAGCTTGAAAGGCACCAGTGGAATTAAGGGAGGAACTGTAATGTTTGGCCTCAAAGGAAGCAGAGGCAATTGTCTCTTTTCTAAACCCTCCCCCCACAGTGCCAGCAAGCTTTGGTGCCATATCTGAGATTCTATCAACCTGGATAACCCTGTTTGACCTGCCTTGGAGATACCCAGAGACTACACTCCACCCAACTTATAGGTCCACCCAAACTGATTTTCCATATGAATGACAAGTCTTGGCTCTTGCTTCACAACTTCCTAAATACTCTCAAATAAGCAACCACTGGCCTCAGTGAGCCCCAGGCCCAGCACTAGCAGCAGCCAGGGGAGATTCACAGCTAGACTTCACCTGCAAATGTCCAAGTCCAGCACAAAATAGCAGCCATCTCAGATTGCTTTATGGCTCAGGCATGGTGGCCCTGGGCAAAACACAGGTGGGGGCTAATGTTGGCCTGCACCACCCAGGACACACCAGGGCCAGTGTACCTAGGGGACAGCTACAGACTACCCTGGAGCACCGCCACCCTACCCCTGCACAGTTGATTCTCCATGCAGGGCGGAAGTTGGTGGTAAGGAGTCACAGCCAATCTTTGCAGCTGCCTGGCCTGGGTAAATCCCTCCCATTGATCTGCCAAAAGCAACCAAGGCTCAATTACAAGAGGAAGGTGTACTCAGCCTACACGAATGGGCGCACCTCGAGTACCCAGCTTGGATAATAGGAGAGGCTGTGCTCACTGGACCCTATAGGACACCTACTACATTAGGCTACACTAGCAACACAGAGTCAAAAAAGTTCTACCTAATACATAGACACAAACACAAGGAGGCTGCCAAAACATGGAGACAAAGAAACATAGCCCAAATGAAAGAACAAACCAAAACTCCAGAAAAACAACTAAACAAAATGGAGATAAGCAATCTATCAGATGCAGAGTTCAAAGCACTGGTTATAAGGATGCTCAAGGAACTTAGTGAGGACCTCAACAGCATAAAACAGACCCAGGCAGAAATGAAGGATACATTAATTGAAAAAAAAAAAAAAGAACAATTTACAGGGAAACAATAGTAGAGTAGATGAAGCCAAGACACAAATCAATGATTTGGAAGGAAGCAAAAAACAACCAATCAGAACAACAGGAAGAAAAAAGAATTAAAAAAATGAGGATAGTATAAGTACCCTGTGGGACAAATTTAAGCATTTCAACATTCACATGAAGGGATGCCAGAAAGAGAATGGAGAGAGCAAGAATTTGGAATTTGAAAAAATAATGAACGAAAACTTCCCTAATGTGGTGAAGAAAATAGATGTGCAAGTCCAGGAAGCACAGAGAGTCCCAAACAAGATAGATGCAAAGAGGCCCACTCCAAGACACATCATAATTAAAATGCCAAAGGTTAAAGATGAAGAGAGAATCTTAAAAGCAGCAAGAGAAAATGAGACAGTTACCTACAAGATAGTTCCCATAAGACTGTCAGCTGATTTCTCAAAAGAAACTTTGCAAGCTACAAGGGATTGGGAAGAAATATTTAAAGTCATGAAAAGCCAGCTACAGCCAAGATACCTCTGCTCAACAAAGGTATCATTTAGAACCAAAGGGCAGATAAAGAGCTTCCCAGAGAAGAAAAAAAAAAACTAAAAGAGTTCATCATCACCAAACCATTATTATATTAAATGTTAAAGGGACTTATTTAAGAAAAAGAAGATCAAAACTATGAACAGTAAAATGGCAAAAAATATATCTATCAACAATTGATTCTAAAAAACAAACTAAGGAAACAAGAAGAACAGAGACAGAATCATGGATACAGAGAGTGTTTTGATGGTTACCAGATGGGAGGAGGGTGTGGGGGAATGGACGAAGAGTTGAGGGGAATAAGAAGTACAAATAGGTAGTTACAGAATAGCCATGGGGATGTAAAGTACAGTATAGGAAATGGAGCAGCCACAGGACTTATATGCATGACCCATGGACATGAATAGTGAAGGGAGGATTGCCTGAGGGAGTGGGGGGGTACTGGATAGAGGGGGGTAAAGGGGGAAAATCAGGACAACTATGATAGCATAGTTAATAAAACATAATTTAAAAAAAGAACGCTGAGGCTCAGGGAAGCTAAAAAGACTTGGCCAAAGTCATAATTAGTAAAAGTAACATGATTGGCATACTAAACCAAGCTTTATGAAATAAAAAACCATTTTCTCTCTACTGTACTTAGATCCTTTTGAAACAAAGAAACAGGGTACAATTTAAGCAAAATTTTAGATTTTGCTTTCTATGTTCACTACTTTATAGTATGTGATAAAATCTATTGTTTTTAGTTTTCTCAGTGAATAAAAATTTGGACAGAAACATATTTCGTGAATAAAGAATAATACTTAATCAGAAAAAATAATTAAAATTATAGTATCTTAAAATTGGAAGGGATGTTAGAGACCATCTCTAGTTCAAATCAGCTTCAGCTTGAGTATATTTAATGAGGATTGTGTCCTCTGTGAGACAGCCCATTTCATATATGCAGTTAGTCTAACCATTAGAGGCCTTCTTCGCTTAGAGGTGAAATCTACCTGCCGTTTGTTGATTGTAGTTATAACCCTGACCCTACACTGAACAAACATATAATCCTCTTATAGATGACAATCTTTTAAATAACTGAAGACATCCATTATGTTCTACCATGGACTTCTACTGTGAGCAGTCTTTTAGCAGAAAAAGAAAACCAATAGATTCTTGGATAACTAAAGCCTCCCAACATTTTCAATTGCTCTTCCATGCCACTTGCTCTTCAAACTGGGACTAGAGTATCTCTGGGTATACCCAAAATCCTTCCAAGGGATTATGATAATTTTAAGGCAATCAATTTCCATATTTTCATTTGGCACAATTTGATCTATCTGAAAACAAGTCTGTGATCTGCTGATTTTCCTTTTACGTCTCTACTCACAGGAAACCATCAAAAATGACAAACCACTCACCTATCCTGAGAAGTTCCCTAGCTTCAAAGGGACAACTGGAGAATGTAAATCTCTCAAGGGAAGGAGAGAACCTTAGCAGTAAAACAGAAAACTTGGGAAAGAAAGGAAGAACCATCTTATTTTGTCCAGACAATACATTCATGGCAAAGCCTGATCTATTATAGAATTAGAAGGAGGGATAAAGCAAAAAGGGAAAAGCACTCATGGACATGGGCAACAGTATGGTGATTGCAGGGGGGAAGTGGGTAATAAGGGGTAAAATGGCAATGGAAAAAATACAGTAAGAAAGAAATGAATAGTAACACGAGTGTCACAGGGTTGTCTATTATAACTTTAATTTTATTTGAAAAATAAAGTCAGATTTTTTTTTCTGACAGAAAGTGAGTGTGATTTGGCTCATTGGTTTTACAATGATGACTAGTTTTGCCATTCAGGTCACATAGCAGACATAAAGTGAATGAGATAAAGGTACAGTTCTACAGTTTTGAAGAAAATATATTAAAAAATATGAGATACTGAAAATTACAACCTCACAATAAAAGTTTTTATATGTCAACTTAAAAATATGTGAGGAGATAGGTAGTTTCAAAAATTTTTTAGTAAGTTTTCCAACAAAGATTTTGAAGACTATGACTCTATGACAGAATTTCTAGGCTCTTTCCCACTTTGGTTATCCCTTTCTGGAAGCATGACAGTGTCCTGCTTACTATGAACATGCCAGGAGACAGAGTAGTAAATAATACAGTGGGAGTGTGGCTTGGTTCTGAATACTATTCACTTATAATTAGTGTAATTAGTGTAGCCAAAGGTTCCATTTAGGGCTTTTAAAGCTCTGTTCCAACAATTAACTACAACACTTACATCTTTTTCACCCAAGAAGCTACAACTAAATTCACAGTGTACTTGCACTTACATATTTGAATGAATAAGTTGATATCAATTAGTCTTAAATTTCATCTTATTAGTTTCAGCTCCTTTGCTGCAAGTTTATAAAATATTTTAAAATTTTCATCTGCATATTCTGTGTATTAGCTAGCCTTCTGTGGGAGTAGCTTTTGACATAGTTCCCAGTGATCACCACCTCCTGGAATTCACACCCTTGTGTAATTCCCTCCTCCTTTGTGTGGGCTGGATTTAATGACTTATTTCTAACTAATAGAATATGGCAGAAGTGCTGAGATTGGGTTATAAATTTTCCTTCAGTCTTGTTGGTACTCTTGCCCTCTTACTTGTTCGCTTTAATGAAGCCAGCTGCCACGTTGTGAGCTACTCCAAGGAGGGACCCAGGTATAAGGAAACTATGGTGGCCTCAGGCTAATAGCTCATGAGGAACTAAGGCCTTCAGCCCAATAGCCTGCTGCCAACAACAACAAGAGTGAGCTTAGAAGCAGATACATCCCCACTGGAGCCTTAAAATGACTTCAGCCTTGGCCAAATACTTGATTACCTTGTGAGAGACAATAAATCAAAGCCACTGATTAAAATTTGAACAGAATAGAATGGCATCCCATAAAGGATACAATCTCTGGACACAATAATCTAACCAGCTATAAAATTACACAGTTTCTCTATCCTTAGCTCACATTTCTCCATCATACTGACAACAATTCTGTGAGAAATATGTCAAATGGCTTATTGAAATCAAGATATACTATTATCTACAGAATTTCCTTTATAAGCCAATATGGTGACTATATCAAAAGAGGAATTTAAGTCTATTATTACTTGTTTTTAGTTGCTAGAGAGGCTTGCTACATGGAGGCCTCTACCACCATCCCACCTGTCTTCTTATACACTCCTACGATCAGAATTTTCTATTTTGGGGCCCCCTATTTCTCGGAGCTCTTTCTTTTTTAGAGCCTCCTCTCTGAAGTATGCTAAAAAAGTAAGGGTAACTAAATATGACTAACTTTTGCTTCCTCAGCCACTGTGAACTTTAAAGATGAGATAATCCTTTTATTCTTATTATTTTAGGTTCTTGTACTAGATGAGTTCACAACTATTGTTAAATTTTAAAAGAAAGCGTTAGTGTTATTTAAAACCAACGTTGCTTATAACTTTAACCCTTATGAAAATAAAATGTACACTCACAATTCAAAAACCATGTAAAGCATTCCATCTGAGCTATATGTTTCCAATAACTCTACAATGTGGGGATGTTTCAGCATGTGACAGATACTGGCTTCCCGCTTTAGATCTGCAAAACAAACACACAACATGCTTTGTTAGGTAGGAACAAAAGACAATCAGAGTGAATGATGAATGAATGGATATGATCTATGGTAACATGAAGATTTCTCTAACTAAAGAGATGAAATCCCCCATTTAAGCTAAGCCTACCTTTTACCTATAAAATCTTTGACACTGTAACTTTTCCATGTCTTTTGCCACCTTAAATCTGTATACATTATAGAGTCAGCACTTATTAATAAAAAATGTAAATAGCACACTTTCCTCCAACTTTTACAATCAAGTTTTGAAGTTTATTAATTCTTTATTAATTTGCTAATAAGTAACTCAATTTGCTGTTTTGTAGTTTATCCCTTTTTCTTAGTTTTCCCTAAATTGAATAATAATATATTCTTAGTCTAAAATCTAGCATTTATAGACACACATCAGGGAAATTACATGCAACAGGGGGCAAAAAAAGAGTATGATTTAAATAGAAAAGATACTACTCCCAGCGTCAAAGTCAGGAGGGTGTTTTTTACATCATTTATAAAATATGTTGGATAATTCAGGACACTATCAAAAGTGTTATTTTGAAGAACAAATTCAGATAATGTAGGTAAGACCAGTGTGTAAGTTTATAATACTATTTGGAAAATAAAACTGTTAATATCGCCACTGTCATCATCATCATATGCAGACAGTTTGCAGACAGTTCCTACATGGAACAAGATAATTAAAGCCCTCCTGTGTTAATAGTGCTGGAGTTTTGCCCTGGCTGGTGTGGCTCAGTGGACTGAGCACCAGCCTGTGACACAAAAGGCCGCTAGTTCAATTCCCACTCAGGGCACATGCCTGGGTTGCAGGCCAGGTCCCCATTTGGGGGAGCATGAGAGGCAACCACACATTGATGTTTCTCTCCCTCTCTTTCTCCCCCCCCTTCCCCCCTCTCTAAAAATAAATAAAGAAAATCTTTGAAAAAAAGTGTTGGCGTTTTACCTGTTTGGATGAATAAAATCCAATATGACACTTTTACATTTGGAAATAGAGGCAGACAGGTAAAGATAACAAAGGCTAAGGGTACATTGCCCAAAGCAAAAGAGAACATTATCTCCTCTCTGATTTAATATTAATTCAACTTAGTCTTGCTAACAGAGCAATGGCTGCTGAGGGAACAACTTACATAAGAGTAGACAGAATGAAGAAAGCAAATCAGTAAATTAGCCAAAAGAGAAGCCACCAGCAAAGGAATAATCAATAACACAATATTAAGAAAGGGAATAGAAGGAATTAAGGCATGCGTAGTCAGAGAAGGCAGAGAAAAGGCTGTAAGATTCAGACAAGAGAGACCATTAGCATTCTGGCCAAGATGAAGTTCTGTGGAAATGTCAGGTTTGAGGTCAGTATGCAGGAGACAATTATGTAATAATAAATTAAAATTTATTGTGTCTCTCACTGGGCTAAGTACTTAATATAGTCATTGTCATATACTGTCTCAACAACCCTGTGAAGCAGGTATTTTTACAGCTGAGGAAACGGGCTTAGAAATGTGTTCAAGATCACATTGTATCACAGGGGGAGGTTTGAGCCCAGGCCTCTCCAACACTCCATGATGCTGGGTTTAGACATGATCAGATCAGAAGAATCTAGCAGTAAGAATGGAATAGAGTCAAAAAAGTTTTGATTGTCTGTTTTTGCAGTTGTTTTAAATGGAACACTCTGTGTTTGTAAGTGACAGTGATGAAAAGCCCACAGGATATAGAGTTGGGAAACTTGGTGCTGGCCCTGACTCTGTCACTGCTACTTGACAACCAATGCCTAATCTCTACAAATGACTTTCTTACTGCAAATGAAATGGGGTAGGTGATGTAGGACCTGCAGAGTCTACTACATCAACTTCAGAGGGCAGTGGTAAGACTCAAATGAGAACATGGATATGAAAGGACTTGTATGGAGTGTAGCACTATGGGGCTAAGGGGTGAGGTGGTTCAGTGTTCACTGTGAAGGAAGAGATCGGAGGTACTTGAAAGATGGTCTCCATCTCCTAAAGTGGTTGGAAGGTCCTGCAGAGGAGGAGAGGTGTCAATCACGTGTGGCTTTTGTGCTGGGAAGTCATAATTACAAGGAAGGCTTGTGACAAGTGTCCTGGAGGGCCAGGCTGAAGCCAGACAACATAAACCACATGCCTGCAGTTTCTCTCTCCCTTCAACAATGTGCTATCTCCTGATGCAATGAAAAACTTAGGAGATTTATTACTTATTTTTATGTTTGTCTCTAGCTTCTCATTTTATTAGAAGCTACCCTTTTAATACCTTCTATTTTCACCACACATTCTCTTTTTCCATTTTGATAGAAAAGCTGATTTTAACTCGATGCTCTGATACTGGAGTCAAGAAGTAACAGAGATTTAGTGTTTGCCACTGAAAACTGGTCTTTTCTCCTGTTATCAGTTTGTCTTTTTATTTTGCCCCATTCATGTAATTACACTGTATTTCAGCCTTCATACCCACCGTTTGTCATATGCCACATTTGTTATACTAAAAGGCTGAAAGTAGACATGAATGCATTGAAGAACCCTCCATTAGATCTTCCACATTACTCCTTGGTATGTGGCTGAACATGCTCCTGGTCTAGTGACTATCACATACCCACCTTCAAAATGAAGAAAGAATTTCTGGGGACCCTGCCTTCAAAGACTAAAAACATTTAAATGTCATCAAATCTGACATTTCAGCAACTAAAATAAGAACACTAATTATACAGCATAGAATTAACAATATAAAATATATTTCAAGTTATAAGCAAAATAATGCAAAAACTGACTTATATCTAGGATAACTGTGGCATCATTTTCCATAATTTAAATATTATGGAAATACTTAATGGGTATATTAAAAATCCCAAATAGAAAAATCCTAGGTTAAAAAATACAAATGTATCTATCATATGTGCATTCTAACTATAGATTCCAAGGATATTAAACTCAAAATGCTTGTTTTAGATTATGACTCACTTTATTGCAATGCTTCTTTTATTGTGGTAGTCTGGAACTAAACCCACAGCATTTCTGAGGTATGCCTGTACTTGCCTACAAATCAGCTCATAAGTAAGAGTAGAAAGAAATAAAAAAGTAGGTGCTTATTTGAAATATAGATTATCTGACTGCTTAGAGATACTAGCACAGAATGTTCCTGTGAGTGACCTGATCTAGAGTTATCATGGCTGTTTGGAAGTGCTACTTTGTCTACATTTAACTGGTAACACTTCATTTTTCCTTGTACCTTTATATTTTCTAATTTCTAAGGGAAATTTTAAAAGATTTAAAAGTAGAGAGGGAAGATGGCCACGGAGTAGGAGGGAGCAGATTTCACTTCCCCCTATACACAAGAGGAAAACCTGGCTAATCCACAGAGGAACAGAGCAGACAGCCAACAGTACCTGAGTATATTTGAAAATAAGAGTCCAAAAATTGTAGCGGACACTGAAAAACAGAAACCAGACATTAAGAAGGATATTTCAGGACAGTAAGGTCCTGGGGACCAGCGTAGGGACTGGAGTGCAGTTGTAGCCCCAGGCCCGGCGTCCAGAGCTGGCGCTGGGTCTATCACAGACTGCTTGAAAGCAGAGGGCCTGCCACAGTCCTTAGGAGAGAGCTGGGTCACCTGCTCCCTCCCTCCCTGACAGACCAGGGTCTGAGCAGCACCAGGAGAGGCCTGGTCACAGAGAAGGGAATAAAGACAAAGAGGCAAGACACAAGGGGCCATGATTACTCTCGGAGTCTGTGGTCGCCAGCTCGGGAGAGCTGAGAGACAGGCAGTGTTGGGAACGGACTCCCATAGTCACTCGTCTGGCTGGAAATTGGGCTACACGGGGAAGCAGGCTTAAGTAGGAGGAATTCATCAAACAGAGGGACGGTTTGGGGAATCTGCTGTGACACCCTGCAGCTGACTCCCAACCCAGCCAGGCAGAGACCCCGAGGCTATGTGGAAAGCACTGCGTCTCCCCGTACCACTGGGAAGGGTTTGGGCCCAAACCCAAGGGATCAAGGCAGCCTAACTGAGTGGGCGCCCCTGCACCCCAGCCTACAGCAATAACCAGCAAGGAAAAGTGCTCTGAAGAAAACCAGGATTCCCTCATCTAAGATATTGGGGAAAGGAGCCATACTAGCTCTTGGGACAGTGCTTACAGGACACGCTGAGCAAACATCGGGAAAGGAGAAAGGACACACCAATCACTCCCCAGCCTCCTGTAGCCAGCAAGACCAGAAAAACCGGTTTGGCCAGTTTGAAACCAATAAGAGGTATATTTTTTAATGCTATTTTTTAAGTAATCTTTTATTATTTATTATTATTTTTAATTTTTTATTACTGTTTTATCTTTCAATCGCTTTTTCCTCTCTTTCCTTCTTTCTTGATTTAGTTCTTCATTCTTTCTTTCCAATTTTATCTCTTCTTTCTCCCTTCTCCTGCCATTTTTTAAAAATACTCACAAGTGAGAAAAGAACTTGGAACTGTGACAGGACCTGAGGTGGACTCAAAGAGTGGGCAACCCAACAGCTGAGACAGTGAGACAAATTTCACTCAACTATTGCAGGGAAACTGCAAGTTGCTGCATATTTGGATTATTATTATTTTCTTCATTATTCCTACATCTTTTATTTTAATAGTAGTTTTGTATTCCCCTTCTTTCTGTATAGTCTTCTTTGCTTGGCAGGTTATATTGTATCATTTGACAGGTTTCCCCTGTTCTCTCTTCCACATTGTATTGCTAAATTACTGTCCTTCACATGAATTGTGTTCCATCAGCACACTTCTCAAAGTCCTATACCCCTGTTCAGGTTATTCAGATCACATAGATTCTGGCATATGCGTGTTGCTCTAACATTATTGTAAATAATTGCTGTTGCACACAATTGTAAATACTTCACAGCACCCTTCCGAGATCTTAGCCCACGTCACAGTTTCCTGAACTCTATTATTGTGGAGGTTAACACTTATTCTCTCACACGCTACACCTATGTACTATCCTTCACTCTCACCTTACCCCAGAATCTGACCTCCCACAACTTCAAGGCTTTCTAGAGTCAACTCACAACCCTTCCCTCCTCAACAAGAGTCCTATCTTCTTCCCATCCTTTCTTAAAAGTGGCTAGTTGGGATGAGGATCACGGTTAACACTATACATAGACAAAAGGTATCCTGCCTCTTATATACCAGCTGCTACTGTAAATATCATAGAACACTCTCCTGTTGTCTTAAACTATTTTGCCTCCCCCTCCAACTGATCACAGACAAGAGTAGGTGGAAGCAGTGAACACCAGGATACCTGAAGGAAACTGCACCACTGAATCTCACAGGCATACTACCACAACAGTTCATACCATAAACCCTGGGAGCCAGAACAAATCCATTTACGAAGTGGAAGCTAACAAGAAGAGTCTCACAATGAGAAGATAAAGAAACAATCCCCAAATGAAAGGAAAGGAAGAAGCCTCAGAAAGAATGCTAAATGAAATGGAGGAAAGTCAGCTATCGATACTGAATTCAAAGAACTGGTTATCAATAAGTTCCATGAGCTCACAATAAACTACCAAAAACTACAGGGAAACTACAATGAACTCACTGTAAACTATATCAACATGAGAAAGAGAGAAAAAAAAAAAGGAAACCATCAACAAGGGCCAAGAGGAAATGAAGAATACAATTGCTGAACTGAAGAACACAGTGGAAGGAATCAAAAGCAGGATTGATGAACCAGAAGATCAGATCAGCAAGTTGGAGGACAAAGTAGAAAAAAACACCCAGAAGGAGCAAGAAACGAAAAAAGGCTCAGAAAGAATGAAGAGGGATTAAGAGAAATACAAGACACTATGAAAAGTAATAATATCCGTATAATAGGGATAACAGAAGGAGAAGAAGAAGAGCAAAGGATAGAAAATCTATCTGAAAAAGTAATGATGGAAAACTTCCCTAACTTGACAAGAGAAAAAAAATCATACAAATTGAGAAAATACAGAGAGTCCCAATCAAGAGGAACCCAAAGAGGCCCACTTCAAGACACATCATAATTAACATGGCAAAATTCTAAGACAAAGAGAGAACCTTAAAGACAGCAAGGGAGAAGAAGGAAGTAACATACAAGTGAGCCCCAATAAGATTAGCTGCTGACTTCTCAATGGAAACACTCCAAGCCAAAAGAGAACGGCAAGAAATATTCCAAGCAATGAGAACCAGAGGCCTATAACCTAGGCTGCGTTACCCAGCAAGGCTCTCAATGAAGATAGAAGGCCAAATAAAGAGCTTCTGAGACAAAAGAAGTCTAAAAGAATACACACCCACGAATCCAGCGATGCAAGAGATGCTAAAGTGACTGCTCTAAGGAAAGGAAGGAAAAGAGAGAGACAGAGAGGAACACAGGTACAAAAATGACAATGAATAGCACCTATACATAATAACCTTAAATGTAAATGGATTAAATGCTCCAATTAAAAGACATAGAATAGCTGAATGGATAAGAAAGCATGACACACACATATGCTGCCTACCAGAGACCCATCTTAGGACAAAAGACATACACAGACTGAAAGTGAAGGGCTGGAAACAAATTTTCCAAGCAAATGGACAGGAAAAAAAAGCCGGGGTAGCAGTACTCATATCAGATAAAATTGATTTCAGAAAAAGGGCCATAAAGAGAGACCCAGAAGGTCACTTCATAAGACTCAAGGGAAGACTGCACCAAAAAGACATAAACATTGTAAATATTTATGCACACAATGTAGGAGCACCCAGATACATAAAGAAAATCTTAGAGTACTTCAAGAAAGATATTGATAGCAACACAATTATAGTAGGGGATTTTAACACCCCAGTGTCAAAAATGAACAGATCTTCCAAACAAAATATCAAAAAAGGTATAGTGGCATTGAGCAATGCCATAGATGAAATGAAATTAACTGATATATACACATAGAGCCCTGCATCCCAAAGAAGCTAAATACACATTCTTCTCAAATGCACATGGAATATTTTCAAAGACAGACCACATGAAAGGGTACAAAACAAGCCTCAACAAATTCAAGAAAACTGAAATAATACCAAGCATTTTCTACAACTACAAGGGACTGAAATGAGAAACCAATCCCAAGGTAAAAAACCAAAAACACTCTAAATCATGGAGACTGAATAGCATGCTATTAAACAATGAATGGGTCAAGAATGAAATTAAGGAAGAAATCAAAAAGTTTCTGGAAACAAATGAAAATGAACTCACGACAACCCAAAACTTATGGGGCATAGCAAAGGCAGTCCTTAGAGGGAAGTTCATAGCAATACAGGCCTACCTAAAAAAGATAGAAACATTTCAGACAAACAACTTAACCCTATGCCTACAAGAACTCGAGGAACATGAACAAAGACAGCCCAGAACTAGAAGAAGGAAGGAAATAACAAAGGTCAGAGCAGAATTAAATGACATAGAGACTAAAAGCACAATACTAAGGATCAATGAATCCAGGAGCTGGTTTTTTGAAAAGATAAACAAAATTGACAAGCCTTTAAGCAGGCTTATGAAGAAGAAAAGAGAGAGGACCCAAATGAACACAATCAGAAATGAAAGAGGAGAGATTACAACTGACACCACAGAAATACAAGGGATGGTAAGAAATTACTGTGAGGAGCTGTATGCGAAGAAATTTGAAAACCTAGGTGAAAAGGACAAATTTCTAGAGAAATATAATCTTCCAAAACTAAATGAGAAGAAGCAGAAAGCCTGAACAGACCAATAACAGCAGAAGAAATTGAAGCAGTAATCAAAAAACTCCTGACACACAAAAGCCCTAGACCAGATGGTTTCACAGGAGAATTCTACAGAGCATTTAAGGAAGAGGTAACTCCTATCCTTCACAGACTATTCCAAAAAGTCCAAAGTGATAAAAGACTCCCAACTCTTTTTATGAAGCCAGCATCATCCTAATCCCAAAACAAGATAAAGACACAACAAAGAAAGAAAACTTCAGGACAATATCGCTGATGAACATAGACGCTAAAATCCTCAACAAAATATTGGCAAACTGCATCCAGCAATACATTAAAAAGATCATACAGCATGACCAAGTGGGATTCATCCCAGGGAGGCAAGGATGGTTCAATATTCACAAATCAGTAAATGTAATACATCACATAAACAAAAGCAAAGACAAAAATCACATGATCATATCAATAGATGCGGGAAAAGGCATTTGACAAAGTACAGCACCCATTTACGATAAAAACACTGAGCAAAGTGGGAATAGAGGGACCATTTCTCAAAATAAGAAAGGCCATATATCAGAGATCTACAGCCAACATCATACTCAATGGGCAAAAACTAAAAGATCAGGAACAAGACAAGGTTGTCCACTTTCACCACTGCTATTCAACATAGTATTGGAAGTCCCAGCCACAGTAATCAGACAAGAAAAGGAAATAAAAGGCATCCAAATCGGAAAAGAGGAAACAAAACTGTCACTGTTTGCAGACAATTATGATAGTGTACATGGAAAATCTTATAGACTCCACCCCAAAACTGCTCAACCTAATAAACGAATTTGGCAAAACAGCGGGGTACAAAGTCAATATCCAGAAATCAAAGGCATTTTTGTTTATCAACAATTAGCAGAAGCAGAAATCAAGAAAAAAATCCCATTCGATATAGCAAAAAGAACAAAAAATACCTATGAATAAACCTAACCAAAGAGGTAAAAGACATGTATGCAGAAAATTACACAACACTGAAGAATGAAATCAAGGAAGACACAAACAAATGGAAACATATACCATGTTCACGGACCGGAAAAATTAGCATCATCAAAATGTCCATACTACCCAAAGCAATTTACAGATTCAATGCAATACCTATTAAAGTACCAATCAATGGCTTATTTCACAGACATAGAGCAAACATTTCAAAAATTTCTATGGAACCATAAATGACCCCAAATAGCTGCTGTAATTTTGAAAAAGAAGAGCAAAGTAGGAGAAATCACAATACCTGATACTAAATTGTATTATAAGGCCAATGTAATCAAAACAGCCTGGTACTGGCATAAAAACAGGCACATAGACCAATGGAACAGAATAGAGAACCCAGAAATAAACCCAAGTCTCTATGGTCAATTAATAATCGAGAAAGGGGGCAGCAACATAAAATGGAATAAAGATAGCCTCTTCAACAAATGGTGTTGGGAGAACTGGACAACTATATGGAAAAAAATGAAACTCGAGCACCAACTTACACCATACACAAAAATAAATTCAAGGTGGATAAAAGACTTAAATATAGGCAGTGACTCCATTAAAATCCTAGAGGAGAACATAGGCAGGAAAATCTCAGCTATCTCACGCAGCAACATTTTTACTGATATGTCCCCTAGAGCAAGGGATATAAAGGAAGAATAAACAAATGGGATCTCATCAAAATAAAAAGCTTCTGCACGGTTAAAGAAAACAGCATTAAAATAAAAAGAAAACCAACCGTATGGGAAAACATTTGCCAATGATACCTCAGACAAGGGTTTAATCTCCAAAACATAGAAAGAAGTCACACGAATCCACTCCAAGAAGATAAGCAACCCAATTAAAAAATGGGCAAAGTACTTGGACAGACATTCCTCCAAGGAGGACATACAGAGGATTCAGAGACACATGAAAAGATGCTCAATGTCGGTAGCCATCAGAGAAATGCAAAATAAAACCACAATGAGGTACCACTTTACACCGGTAAGAATGGCCATCATAAACAAAGCAACAAATAACAAGTGTTGGAGAGGTTGTGGAGAAAAGGGGACCCTAGTTCACTGTTGGTAGGATTGCAGACTGGTACAACCACTATGGAAAACAGTATGGAATTTTCTAAGAAAACTAAAGATGAGACTGCCTTTTGACCCAACAATTCCACTGCTAGGATTATATCCCAGAACCCTGAAACACCAATCCAAAAGAACCCATGCACCCCAATGTTCATAGCAGCACAATTTACAATAGCCAAGTGTTGGAAGCAACCCAGGTGCCCATCAGTAAGTGAATGGATCAAAAAAACTATGGTACATATACACAATGGAATTCTATGTGGCAGAAAGAAAGAAGGAGCTCCTACCCTATGCAACAGCATGGATCGAACTGGAAAGCAATATGCCAAGTGAAATAAGCCAGGCAGTAAAAGACAAATACCATATGATCTCACCTTTAACAGGAACCTAAGCAAGAAAACAAGCAAGCAAAATATAACCAAAGACAGTGAAATAGAAAACAGGATGACAGTATCCAGAGGGAAGAGGGGAGGGAATTTCAGGGGAAAAAGGGAAGGGATAACAGGAACAAGTATAAAGGACACACGGACAAAAACTAAGGGGGATGGAAATGGGAGGGAAATGGGTAGCACTGCGGGGGTGGACTGGGATGGGAGTAAAGGACAGAAAACTCTGCTTGAACAATTAAAATAAAAAAAAAGAATGCGAGTTGGTAGTTACTCTGGCGTGGGGAGGGGGAGGAAAGATTTAAAAGTAATCTATTTGTATGTGTAATAACCATATACAACATTTAAGTACATGTCTATATTTTACCAATTTATTTCCCTTTAAAAGGAGCACTAGTAGTATAGAAAGCAATATTCAATTTTCTGACCATAACTGGAGAAACACACAAATTAAATCAACTTCCTACCACACTTACTCCTTTTCCTATTACCAATACTACTACTTTCTCAAGATACTGGGGCCTAAAGTTTTTTAAAAAGAATTTTCCTGGAAAATACTTACTTATTCATTTCATTAACTAGTTGTTCATGTGGTAGAGTTCTGCATACTAGCTTTTAAAATTTGGATGTTACTTTCACAGTGCCACAATTCTGCAAGAAGTTAATTTGACTGTGGGTCAAAAATAATTTGGGTATTTACAAATACGACAAGGAATGACTTCTGACATACTTGGTACTGGATTAGTAATCTCAACCTCAGTATATGCATATAAAAGTCCAAAATTTAAGTGAGCTTGCTTAAAACTATTCAATAAAGATTTATTTTATTTTTACTCTTAAAATATAGTTTATTGATTATGCTGTTACAGTTGTCCCATTTTTTCTCTCTTTTTTTATTCCCTTCTGCCCTGTACCCCCACCCCACCATCATTCTCCACCATAGTTCATGTCCATTGGTCATACATATAAATTCTTCAGCTTCTCCATTTCCCATACTCTTGTTAACCTCTCCCCATCTATTTTCTACCTACTGTTTATGTTTCTTATTCCCTGTGCCTTTCCCCCATTATCCCTCCTCTTACTCCCACTGATATCCCTCTATGTGATCTCTATTTCTGTGAATCTGTTCCTGTTCTAGTTGTTTGCTTAGTTTGTTTTTGTTTCTGGTTTTGTTTTCAGGTTCGGTTGTTGATAGTTGTGAGTTTGTTGACATTTTACTGTTCACAGTTTTGATCATCTTCTTTTCTTTAGATAAGCCCCTTTAACATTTCATATAATAAGGGCTTGGTGATGATGAACACCTTTAACTGGACATTTTCTGGGAAGCACTTTATCTTCCCTTCCATTCTAAATGATAGCTTTGCTGGAAAGAGTAATCTTGGATGTAGG